>JARDXD010000489.1:0-23201 GCA_029218145.1 Aphanocladium album
GGGGGGGGGGGGGGGGGGGGTGACTTGACTGGCGCTGCTCAACGTCATCGCATGGTTTGGTGCTAACCTATGTGGGCATACGGATACGGATATAGTAGCCATGTGTAGAGGCTATGGTCCTGATATTGATCGATTAATTTATTAATTATACACTATAGAGGCTAGGCCTATGTAGTGCTGCTATAGATTTTGAGCGAGGCAAAAACTGGAATCCGGAGGAAGCTCTTGCTCCCTTAGCGGGTCTGCTGTGGTTCTGTGCCGTTCCAAGTTGGGGGCAGCCTAGAATTACCAAGCAATCCCATACACTAGATTAAATATTCTACCTTAGGGTTAAATTTACTTTAACTGTATTAGGTATTTCTGATATATAATGCTGCCGTGTCGGATCTGCTGGTGGTCCGTTGATGGCCTATCGAAGGGCTTGTAGCTGGATCTCTTGTGGGTTTCTACGCTTCCTGCTCCATTGTATAGGTGAGTACCCTTTCCCATCAATACATGCTGCCGTGGTGGCCCCGCGTACATTGTCCGGTGGTGATAATGTTCTTGTCTGTTGTGCTGGGCGGGTGTGACACCTAGGCGCGCGGATCACCAGCCCTTGTGTAACATGGGCGGGTTCCTCACCTACTGCATAATCGATAGCAAACGGATTTTTCTTTGCTGTGGATGATTGTTCTGATATTCAAAAACAAGTCAGAGTGAATTGAAGGAAGTATATTACGTAGTAGTGGCGCTACTAGTGACGAAAACTACATTAATAGGGGTCAAATAAATCGGCGAAGACGCAAAGTGGCAAGATGGTTCTAACCCGAGTTTTGTGTAGACCTGGAGTACAATCCGGGCGTGTGAGGTAGTTTCGCTAAGCGGATAAGGAATATAAGCGAATAGCGTTTCTACTGGAATACTTTCCCCTGTGGAGAACCGGCTAGCTAGTCAACGCAATATAGCATCTATTGTAAACGCATTTAACCTGAACCAGACCTACTCCCTGCCATTTTTCTTCCTCTGCCTTGATTTTGCCATTGGACGCTAGCGACAAGTATCCCAGGGGAAGTACCAGGCTGAAAGATACAAGGCAGAAGCGGGCTTGCTCCAACCATGCGCACTGGTATAGTTGGAAGTCTGCTACGCGCTCAGTTCACCGGCTTGCGATTGCATCGGTGTACTAATTGCTCTCAACTTGACATCAGAACCGAAAACTGTGCCCCGGGCCGGGTTCCACCCCAATTCGCGTATAGGTGTTTGCAAACCCAAGTCGCGAAAAGCGAGCCACGCGGCGAACTACCCCGGCAACGAACCCAGCAGCATTCTGCGCCACAGCTGGCCTTGAGGCAGCCAAGGTGGCAATACCTTTCCTACGCCAGCCTCAGGCTGCCAGGTCTAGGCAAAGTGTTTGAGGGCGCTGGGGCTCAGTATCGGAACTTTGATTTGCCAACCTAATTATAGAGGGGCGGTGTTGTGTCGCTGCGCATTGCCGTTCAAGGTTCTCACTCTTTCAGCCCCATCAGCTGGAGCGAGTTTTCCTTGACGATCCAAAAATAGATTCTCCATCATTCGCGCGCCTTTCCCTCGACGCAACGATTTCTTGCTGTAGAAGGGTCTTGCCATGGGCGAAGGTGCATAAGTGAGTCGAGAGCGGGGGTGGGGGCCAAGGGCTTAAAATCAGTTTCAGACGACATACAGAGTAAAGATCCTTCACCAGGCTGCCTCCCCCATTATGCAGGTAAGCGCTGATGGATACTGGGTATGGATTGCATACGTCAATTATGCCACGCTCTAGGGCGAACGCAGCCCTGGACGGTTTCAGGCAGGGAGTATATACCACGTCTCCTACAAAAGAATTAAAATGGTGCTCTGCCCAAATCTTCGCATAGTCTCCTAGCATACCTCACCACGCCCTTCTCACAGACGCCGCGTGACATGAGCGTAACGAACACGAACCAGACCACACTGGTCGGCTGGCAAAGCGAGCCCAACAAACGCGGGTCATATGCAATCCTCCAAAGTTGCCTAGGCACCACTGCGCTGCTTTGCTGGTCCAGTGTCTGCCCCAACGTACCACCGCTCGGTAGTGGCACCTGGCGTAAAATGAGCGGGAAGCTGAGTCTATTTCTCCTGTCTATTCTTATGCCGGAGGCCGTTCTTTTCCTCGCGCTTGGCCAGCTTCACCGCGCCTGGCTGGATAGGCAGGCATTTAAGAAACAAGGCTCTTGCGACTGGGGATTGCGAGAGTGCTTTTTTGTCAATATGGGGGGCTTGTTCATTCAATTCCTTCCTGAGGAGGCCGGGCTAACGCAACCCCACCCTTTCCCAATAAATTGCAGACAGTTACGCCATCTAAACGAGTTAGAATTCCTCGATATACCAAATATCACGCCTGAGCAAATCGAGATGCGAAATAGGTCAAACGGGCTAGCACGAACAATTACAATCATACAGGTGCTATGGTTCACAGCTACAACTTTAACACGGATTGCACAAGGTCTACCAATTACAACCTTAGAACTTACAACACTCAGCCTAGTGCTTATTATGATCTTTTCTGCCGCAGCGTGGTGGCGGAAACCAATGGACATTGAATATCCGGTTATTATATCATGCGACACTATACTGTCTGCCGCTCTTGCGAAAATAAAGGATCCTCCTAATCGCCAGAGCCGGAACTTCGGCGCCACGCCGCTCAGCTTTTACGATAGACACGAGTGGGCTATAACTAGAGCCTGGACTTCCTACACGAACATTCTACGCGTGCTGTGCGGCGGTGCAAACGCTTCGGCAACTAAAAACGAATTAGCACCTAATTTCCCAAACGCATTTCCCTCAATAGAGCTTCAACAGATGGCGGTAACGCTGGAACTCTCAAGCGCAATTCTTACACAGGTTTACAGTTGTGTGCTGTTATACGCATGGAATGCAGACTTCCCAACGCCAACGGAAAGACTGCTATGGCGCATTTCAGCTGTTGTTGGTGTGTCGTTTGGTGTTGTTGGCTGCACAATTGCTGGCATAGACCTATATGGGGAATGGATTCTCGGATGCTTCCAGAGCCTCTGGTTGCAACTGCGCAAGTTGACCAGCGGCACCAAGACTGAGACAGAAATCCCTCTGGTCGAAGGGAGAAGAGTGCCAAAGACGAGGCGAGCGACTAGCTGGTGGAATAAGCTCTGCAGAGGGCCGCATTGGCTCAGACGGCTCGCGAACCTTTCACCAGATCGCGACCCGAACTTGGATATGAGGCTACGTGTCTGGATACCAGCGACATTTACATGTATGTTATACTGCTTTGCACGAGCCTATATCATTGTCGAAGACATTATCAGCCTCAGACGACAGCCGCAACGTATATACGACGTGGTGGATTGGGGTCAGTACTCGGTCTTGTTCTGAGATGAGGAAAAGAGTCACAACAAATACACTAAAGGAGACGCAAGATATACAACGAAATTTCACATGAGTCGTGAATGTCGCATTGAATGCTCCAGACAACCTATTATTAGCCCAGTTTATTATAGTACGATTATTAAAATACATCCCTAGAGACCGTTAAGGCGTTGATGCAAGGCGGTGTGTACAGGTGCGGCGACCTAGTATCTATAAACAATACTATTGCCGTGTCCTGGTTATCAAGAGTCGCTTGGCAATATAATATAAAATGTGTGGTTGGCAGGGTTTGGCTTGGCGGGAAAACGACCTGTCACGTATGTGCAGCATGCTGCTCGTCAACACCTTGCAGTAACTCCGATCCGTATCTGCCGTATCGGTAAAAGGCGACGAAAGTTTTCTTAATGACGCCCCAGTTATGATGATTTCAGATTGCACAAGTCTGGAATTACTATATGTTGCCCACCATTCTATAGATATCGCTTACACGGCCATCGGGGATCATTTTGCCCCAGTGGTCTGACTAGCGGGCGTTGGGCCTAGCCAGTTGTATTCAGCTGGTCATCGTCTGCCACTCAGCCTGGATCGAGACCCGAGTGCAACTACGGACGAAGATCCGGAAACACTCTCAATATCGCCTTGAACAATAATCACGCCAATGCAGGCTTCACGTGATGGCGCATGGCAGGACATATATAGCATCTTACAGTGAGGGGCAGAGCCTCTGACAGATAAAAAAATCACGCTGATTGAGCACAATCCATTGACCATTTTGCATTTTTTTGAGAAACAGGCAATTGAAAAATACAGTTGTGCTACGTCCACCGCATCTACAGTAGCAGCAATGGTCACTGAACTCCCGCATCCCCGCAGAGTCGTCACTGGTCATGACAGCTCCAACAAGGCCATCTTTGTCGACGACGGCGAAGTAACCCCCGCAAAAATCACCGAGACCCTCGACTTTGCAGTTTTGTACGAGACGCACGAGTTTCCTGCCGACAATAGCCAGTGGAGCGATCCCATCAAGAACCGTACCGACAGCCTGGCGAACAGGGACGGCGTTGTGCTTCGCGTCGTAGATTTCAAGCCTAATAACACTATTGTACGTGCCCATAACCCCCCTCTCACTAACATGCAAGTCTTGTGGCCTGACAAAACTCGTAGCTCTTCCATCGAACCGAGTCCCTTGACTTTGGCATCATCACCAAGGGCGAAATTGTATGGTAAGAGGAAACCCCTGGTCGCATAACCCCTGGTCGGATAGCCCGGAGGTACCGCAGTATTCTGACGGGTAGAAGCCGCCTCGACGATGGTGTCGAAAAGACACTGCGCGCTGGCGACGTCTGCGTCCAGCGGGGCACAATTCATAGCTGGGAGAACCGAACCGACGCGACGTGCCGAGTGACCTTTGTTTTGATTGGTATACATCCAAAGCTCAAGCAATGGACTTGAAAGCGATTGCTAACAGAGATACAGCGGCTAAAACGATCAACAAGGATCTGGGATCCGCTGGTTTTGTGCCCGAAGAGATGGCTTCTGGAGGAGAAAAGTAGGGGCCGCAGCCGCAATTGAGAGGGTGCATTTTATCCAGATTGTAATATCAGCCGAAATGGCTGCTTTCGTCCCAGGATCGTCTTCTGCCCGCTACTTATTGCCCTTGCTTGGCTTCTCAAAGTGAACTTGGACGTGACACTGGCGACATGGTCCTCGGCATGGAAGTGTATACTAACATGATGCAATTTTTCTCGCGCCAACACTTGCTATCACATTGAGCCTGTGCTAATTTCTGATTTTAGTGTCACATACAATGCCATTCGCATTTTGAATATCCACACAATACCAGCGACTTTTGGCCCATCAACAGACCCCTGCGACGGAGACGCCGCCCGCTTTCATCCACACACGATTCAAGCAGACCCTTCAACCACCCATTCTTGTTCATCGCACGTCATCCACACACCCACCACCGGCCCGCTATGCATTTTTCTTACTCGGATCTCCTCCCACTCGTCCATTCACAATGCCCCCTTCTTAACGATCTTTATGTCGCCTTGCCTTCATCAAATGGAGTCGGTCGCGTGGCCAAATGGCAAGGCGTCTGGCTACGAACCAGAAGATTGTGGGTTCGATCCCCACCGTGACCTGAAGATGTTTCTTTTTTGCTTCTTTTTTGTTTTTTCAAAGTCATTATACCTTTCCCTTAGCAATTTGTCAGTATATGATGTTCTTGAGCGTGTGATTGAAGTGGGCTGCAGATTTTTTTCATAGCCGTGGCACTGGCAGTTGACCGACCCACTTGACCCGTCAATTTGGACGAAGCTCAACAACCGAACATTCCATACGCAATATAGCCTTTCCTTGTTGTTTTCATCCTAATTGTGATTTCGGGCGCATAATGATTACAAAACTTGTCATGTCAGCCAGCTCGGAGGAATCTGCCAGCTCTGCAAGACGCTGGCCGTGCCCGTCTACTTCACATCCTCCCAAACCTCACACGCTGTCTCCTTCCCATGTCAGATCAAGTACCTGAGGTTCAATATCTACTCTGTTTTAAGATTTGTTAGCGTGTGCTCAACATCTTTCAACTTACAGCAACGTACCTCGCCCAACAACTCCACCGTCCGCTCTGCTTCAGCCACGTCCATCTTGCCCAGGACTTCATTACCTCGTGAAATGATTTGTTCAAGAGCGCTTGCTTCAAATCCTCTGTAAACCCTTCAAATATGTTCCTTATTCGTTGAACTTCCTCATCACTGCTCCCCTCTTCTGGGGCATGCATCGTGACCGCCGACTCAGATTGCTGCAAGACCTAGTGGGACTCCTGCGCGGAATCGGAGGCGGCGGCAGCCATGCCACACATACCTTCAAATCGCTACTGCACGTTTTGGCCAAATTTCGTCTTTGCTTCGCTGCCCACTGTAGATACAGCCGCTAGGAATCGCCCAAGACCGCTTGACCCCAGCGAGCGAGCATATTGTAGCACAGTGGCTTGGTGCACAAATCGCATCGCCGTTGCTTTATCGTTCTCCATGATAATCTTTTCGCATGCGATTAGCAAAATTCCATCGATATCTTTGTCCTCTAAAATATGAGGGGAGGAGATGACGAAGGACGTCATCGCTTCGATTTGATTGCTTGACAGCCCAGCGAATGCGACTGCTTCAGCTGAGGCATGCGAAGAAGATTTCTTATCTGTCGGAGTAAGAAGTTCCAAAGTTGTTTCTGGTGCTGAAGGCGCCTTTATCGCTGGCTTGTTCAATCCAGAGCTATTGATGCCAGTGTGATAGCTGTCGCTGGTAATTTTCGCAGGCCTTTGCTCTTTCGATTGCATCAATTTTTTTCCGAGTCCTTTGTTGTACTCTTCAAGCTCTCGCTGGCGCATGTCAAACTGCGCCAGATAGTAGTGGCCCGAGTTCGTTGGTTTCGGATCTTCTTTTCCAGGCCCTAATCAACATGCTGTAGCATTCTCTCTATCACTTCTGGAAGTGAGTTCAAATGGTCTCCATCAGCTGCCTGGGATGGCGTTGCCAATTCCGGCAGCTTCTTGCTGTTCATCAGCCATTCTGATTTGATGGCATTGACGACGAATCGCGGATCTTTTCCTTCATTTAGCTTTGCGGGAAGAGTCGTCAACAGCATTTTGATCAATTCCAGCAACGAGGTATTAATTTGCCATTCGTGCTGTAGCACTTTGAGCTGAGCTTCATCTTGCGCTCTTTGAGCATGTATTTGCGCTCCCTTCGCCAGTATAAACGATGTCTTATCCACATTTGGGTGCACTTCAATGTCGGAATCGTCGCTCAGTTCCACTCGATCCTGCGAGGTGCTCTGTTAGTCAAGGAGATTGCTGCCCGAGCGGATTATGGTGCCCATTTGCTGCAATCAACCATTCTAAGACAATGCTTTATGCACCAGGTTTGCAAAGTAGTTAGTAGTTATCTAGCGAAAATGACGAAAATTTCGTCCTGCAGAGATGGGAAATTAAGGATGCCGGGTGATGCCTGTCCTGGCCTTACTTACATATTAGCTAGCGGTGGCCTGGCGCCATGTCGCACACGGCGCGTGCACCCCGCAGCCTGGGCGTCTTTGAACCAACCAACCACACCAGGCCGGCCACCTATTTCGCAAAAAAGGCGTCCGCGACTGGCAATCGTCAGAAGCGAGGCGTGTCTCAACAGTCGCACGCAAAACGCCCGTCAATTTCTGCCCAACTGGCGCCACCCGCGACAGCCATGAGCGACCGCGGTGAGAACGAGCCGTTGCTGGATGGATCACCCGCGGTTACGGAGCATAAGCCTGTTCCACGCGGCATCTTTTGGCGTGTGATCCTGCTGAGCTACTTTATGCTATTTTGCTCGCAGCTCTACGGAAGCAGCTTCAACACATTCATCTACCAGACGCTGGAGGGCCTGCTGTGCCGGGACATGTACGACGATGTCGGCGACCCGTTGAAGGACCCCCGCTGCAAGGGAGAGGCCGTCCAGTCGGAGCTGTCGCTGCTGACCAGCATGGAGGCTACTTTTGAGGTGATCCCACCCATGATCTGCGGTATTATCTATGGACTCATGGCCGATGTGTATGGCCGCAAACCCGTCCTGGTGCTGGCAACTTTTGGCGCGCTCCTGTACGGCTCTCTTGACGTTGCTGTCTGTACGTTGCGCCGTGTGTGAGGTAGATCGTGAATTAAAACGCTAACCGATCCAAGGCTGGTTTCACGATTATGTTCCGATCAAGCTCTTCTGGGCTGTGCCCGTCATCTACTTCTTTACCGGCGGCGCACTGGTTGCTGCAACCATCAACTACACTCTTGTCACAGATGTTCTCACGAAATCCCAGAGGTATGCTCATACCAGTTGTCTATCCAATGCTCACATTGTAGTAACAAAACTTCTACAGATCCGCTCTTTTCATGGCCTTGGGTAGCGCATTGCTTCTAGGTGCCTTTGTAAGCGCGTACCTGGCAGAGCTCATTGCCCCTCTCGGCGACTACCCTGCTATGGGCGTGGCATTGCTGGTGCAAGTTGCCGGACTCGTTGCGGCCCTTGCAATGCCGGAAACGCTCCATCTTCGTGAAGAGCAGCCAGAAGCAGCTGATGATTCCGTTGCTTTCAGGAAGAAGTTGTCAGCAAGACTTGCCGAATTCCGCACCAAGTCGCTCTCGTCCTTGCGGGAGATGTTCTGGGGAGGAAACACGAAGCTCACGCTCCTGCTCATGAGCACGCTGTTTACAGGAGTGGGAAAACACGTGGTAGCAAGCGTCATGAAGCAGTATGCCGTCAAACGCTACGAGCTTTCCTGGGTAGAAGTAAGTGCTCCTCACTTTGTCTTTGCGCGTCTCTCCTCCCCTGCTAACATTTCGCCTAGGCTGGTATAATTTTGTCTTGGGGAAACCTCGTGCGCATGATTATTTGCTTTATAGTTGTGCCCTTACTCACAGTCTTCCTGCGAAGAGCCAAAATCCTTCCCATCACGCAAGATGCTTGGCTGTCACGCTTCAGCGTCATCGCCGCCATCACCTGCAGCTGCTTGGCCGGTGCTGCGCCCAACATCAGCGCGTTTACTGCGAGTGTTGTTGTCTACGCCTTCAGCTCCTGCTTGGAGCCTACGGTGCGCAGTCTAGTGGTGTTGATGGCACGCGACGCTGGAACTGGCAGTGTCATCTCGGCCATGGAGGTCCTGATTGCGGTGAGCATTGCGATCGCAGGACCAATCATCGCAGCGACGTTCCGTCTGGGCATGAGTCTTGGTGGTGGCTGGATAGGACTTCCCATGTATGTTGGTGGCGCGATTATGGTGCCTGGCGCCTTGATGCTACTGTTTCTTCGATTTGATGAGGAGGTCGCCGAGGAGCTGGAAGAAGAGAATGAGGGTCTGTTGTAGATGCTAGCCAAGTTTACCTCATAGAGGCGACTTCCTTGGACGGATTTGAATAGAAAATCATATTTTGTTTATATTGATTGTGAATTACCAGCGCCTCATAGTAATGTGTATCCTCCGTCAACAATCAAGTTAGCACCCGTCATATAGCAGCAGGCATCGCTTGCAAGGAAGACATATATCTAATTCCGCAGTCAGAGATAATGTGGCACGTGTCGCCAGATTGGCACATACTCCTTTCAGCTCAGAGGTGGCTGCCATTCGTCGACCTGGGATCAGAGACGTCCACTGTTCCATTCGCTCCTTTGGTTGGTTGTACAGCACTGTGCATGTCAGCAGATTGCAGGTCCAAACGGCTTAAACTAGAGGCTCAATACTCACTGTCGGTTTCAATAAAGCCAGGCGACACGCAGTTTACCCTCGCAAAGTCGACCCATTCCACCGCCAGCACCTTGGCAAGCTGCACGACAGCGGCCTTGGAGGCGTTGTAGGCGGCCTGCAGCTGCGGGATGTTGACCAGCGTCGCGCTGACCGACGCGGTGATGATCAAGTTTCCGCGGCCCTGCTTCTTGAAGATCTTGCCTGCGGCCTGCGCCGTCCACATTACGCCGTCGTAGTTGACGCTGTTGTTCTGCTGCCACGTCTCCTCGGTGTACTCGAGGCTGGGTATGTCGGCGCAGACGCCCGAGTTGGCCACCATGACGTCCAGGCGGCCAAAGTCGGCGACAATCTTGTCCACCGTCTCGGCGATGGCGGCGCGCGAGCGCACGTCGCCCTGGTAGGCGGCGACCTTGACGCCGGTGGCGGCGGCAATCTCGCGGGCCGCGTCGTGCGCGCTGCTGCTGGTGCTGTAGATGATGGCCACGTCGGCACCCGCCTCGGCCAGCCCGCGCACGATTTCGAGGCCGATGCCACGGGCGCCTCCCGTTACGGCTGCGACTTTGCCCTTGAGGGAGAATTGCGTCAGGACTGGGGCATCCGAGTTGTCTGGGCGATAAAGCGGCATAATGGGCGACGATTTGGGGGAAGTCAAGTGTATAGCAGGGAGGAAGTAGGAGGTCTTTTGGGCTCTACAAATATTTTAGTATTTATTGTGGTATTTTCTGTGCTAGTGAATGAGATGCTTCTGTGTGATGTTCAGCGGACGCAAGCCCGCGCACTGGAGAACCGCTCCAGTGGTGGAAGCTCCTACAACCGCACCAATAAACTTGGTCGCCGGCGTGGAGCTCGCATAGTTCCATATCTGGACAGCCACGAGACCAGTATCCGATCACGCGGTGACCATGCTGCCGTCTTTATAATTTAGAGAGGACAATTATGAGCATTATCGGCTTCTGCCCTCAGCCCTGCCTTCCGCGCCCGTCGTCGAATCTTGGGCTCGATGGAGTAATATCTTGGTGCGCCTCGGGTAGTGCCCCTTGTGGCAGGGAACAATGCCAATAATATCGACTAGGGTAAACCTTAAGACAACAGACAGTGGCTGCCTCCGAAAGCCTGATATCACAATTGCTGAGGCGTAGCGTCTCGGAGCCATGCTGCGATGGGAAGGCTCTCGGCCTGATGCCTGGTGTTTCAAAAGTCAATTACTGTCGTCACAATTCGGTTCGCTCGGTTTATTATGGCGTTCTAGCTCCGCGACGCTGCAATGCGGTTGCGTCATCCCTGGGCGGATTTTGCTGGGGTCGTGGCAGGGCAGTGCTAGCCAACGTAGCGAATGATGGTGGCCTATCGCAGCATTGTTTCCGTAAAGAGAGACGATGGAGCGTTGGGGGCCAAGGAGTGAGAGTGGCGAATTCAAAGATGGGTCTTTTGGAGGATGGATAAGTCGATGCTTCGAATGAAAGGAGATGTTGAGGAGAAGATGCAAAACGGGATATGTTTTGAGGCAAACGGCTTCTGCTTGTAAATTCACGCTGGAACCTTTCAGCACTCAATTGCAGCTGCTACAGCGCATTACAGCGCATTACAGCGCATTGCAGTGCTGCAATTTTAGAAGTTTAGCACTCGTATCCCCCCTGTAACTCAGTACCTGCAGCCTCTCTATAGTGGATCCAGCCGCCTGGTTTCCGCCCGCAGGAACGCGTTTGCTCCCATTTTTAGATACATATGTAGCCCCGCCCTGCCGGCCCTACGCAGCTGGTGGCCCGGCTGAGTAAGACTTTCGCCGATGGTATGCTAGATTCGCTGGATGGCTTTATTCTATCCCTTTTGATCGAGTTTCAACTATTCAGACGTTCGTTTATATCTTGGTTGGTTGGTCTGTATATCATCCTTTGACTTGTATTCATTTGAAGCGCCTTCCTTTGTAATAGCGACTTGACCACAACCCTGCGCGCAGTTCTTGTGCTACAAACAGCCGATCCTCCCTTGCCGCCTCACCGACGACCATGTCGCTTCTACGAGACCATGTCGCCGTTTACTCCCAATGAACGCCAAAGGCGCATTCTTCAGCTGTCTTCAGAATGGGGCGTGGCCATTCCACCGGCCCCGAAGCCTCTCACCAAGCCGCTGCAGGTGCCCACGTTTCAAGGCCCTGGCGATGATGATGCCGCCGAGAGCTTGATGCAGAGGCGCGCCGCCGATGCCGCTCAACTTCGACCAAAGGGTGGACTTTCCCGGGCATTCTCCACGACCAACCTCAAAAAGGGCAAACATTGGGATCCTCGCGAGATAGTCGAGGCTCTGGCTACGCACGTGGCCAATGGCGGCTCACCCGGCGTAGCGGAAGCGCTCATCGCAAAGCTCTCAGCCGCAGGTGTCGACCTGTCGGGAAACCAAAAACAGAAATCAAGTCTTCTCAGCCGACGAAAAAGTGTTGACCTTTTACCTGACCGAGCTCGTCTGCTGCGTCTTGCCACTGAGAGTGGTAGCGTGGACATGGTTCAGGTGCTGATACCCCATGCTGATGCGCTGGCTATTGATGCAAGTGTTCCAGCGGCGATTCGGAGAAGCGACATTCCAGTTGTTGAGCTGCTGCTAAGATATGGCGCCAATGTCGGGGAAACAGCGGACGGCCAGGATGCCTTTCGGCAGGCGTGCACCGCCCACGGCCAAGACGCCATGATTGGGATGGTTCTTAGCTCGGCTGGACGACCTTCTCCGGTAGTAGTATCACAGGCAATGTGCGATGCTTCCAGGTCTGGTTGTCTGGAAAATGTGATACAGCTTAGCCGGTCTACCGGGGACGGAAACTACAACCAAGGAGAAGCCCTCATTACTGCCGTCAACATGGGCAGACGCGACATCGCATTGGCCATTGTTATGGGCAATAAACCACCGCAGCCCTCGTCGCTAAACAGTGCCTTTATCACCCTGTACGCGCATCCATCCATCAGTCCAGTTACCAAGCTAGACATGGCCGAATTGCTGTTATGCGCCGGCGCTGCTGGCGAAGCACCAGCGCTGGCCCTGGAACAGGCCTGCAAGACGCAGTTCTACGACATGGTCTTCCTTCTCTCTGCCTACAACGTCTCTATCGACTACAACGATGCCTCTGCCCTGAAATACGCCATCAAAAATGGTGAGATGGAACTCGTTGACGGCCTCCTCGACAGTGCGGCACCACTAAATCCTCAACACGCATCGTCCTGCTTGGCTCTTCTCCCTAAGCAGGCTTCATTTGAGTCACGCTACTCACTGCTGACACAGCTTTTGCGCCGTGGTGCTAATGGCCCGGCACTTAGCCAGTGTCTTATCGATTCGGCGGAGTCGGGTGATCTCAGCTCAGTCGACCTGCTCCTGAACCCGCGATTTCCTCAGCAGAGCAACGGCAATTCGAGCGGAACCGCTTCGCCCCTCAACACGCACGCTGTAGCTTCAGTGGACTATCGCGATGGTGAAGCCCTGCGAACGGCCGTGATCCGATCTGACGCTCTTCTGGCGCAGAAGCTCTTGAAGGCTCGACCATCCCCGCAAACCATCGCGTCAGTTTTCCCGCTCACGCGGAAATTGCCTGTTCAGGAACGCCATCAGATGGTCAGCCTTTTTCTTGAAGGCTCGCTCTCCGGAGATTGTCTGCATGCTGCTCTGCAAGATGCCCTTTCGCCTCCTCAATCCCAACGAGACGATAATCTTATCAAGCAACTACTTGCCAGTGGCGCCGATGTTAACTTCAACTCTGGCGAAGGCTTGGTGCCACTCATTAAACAAATGGACTTGAATCTTCTCGCAATTATGGGAAGCAGTATCACTCCCCAGACGGCTGCTGCGCGTATTCCAGATGCAATAAAACTCTCAGATCATCGATCCAGGTTTGAGATAATCAGCATCTTTTTCAGTGCTGGTGCTGTCATTGGTGTCTCTGAAGTGGCTTCCGCGACCCTGGAAACCTTGTCAGAGAAACCCGTCGATATGTCGCTCCTGCGGCTGCTCCTGGAGACTGGTAGCGCGGATGTAAATGGCTGTGATGGTGCAATCATTACTAAAGCAATCGAGAACCCAGACCCCAAAGTCCTTGAGCTGGTTCTTTTCTATGGAAAGCCGTCGGTTCCATCAATCACACGTGGGCTGGATGCTCTTGCGCCGAAATTGTCGAATGAAGTCAAGAAATGGAAGTTTGAAGCTATACTCTCAAAATCGACCAAAACAATCGACTTGAATCGGGTGCTCATACTTGAAATCAAATCTATTGTTGAGCACAAAAGCATGCAGCCAAGTTTGGATGTCCTGAGGATGCTATTGAACTATAATGCTGATCCCAATGCCTTCAACGCTTCCGCACTGTCTCACGCTGTTATTGCAGCCGAGCTTCCCATAATTAGCGAGCTCTTGAAAAGCCGTATAGCCATGAAACCAATTTCCTTGGGAATTGCCTTGCCACATGCGCTGCGGGTTAACGATCAACAAGCTCGTTATGCCGTCACGGGCGCGCTTGTTGGAGCTGGGGCACCCCCGATCGAGGTTAACAGAGCTCTTCAACATGCGATCAAGGTATCTCCTCAGGATATCGCGTTAATCGAGCTCCTCTCTTCCAAAGCAGATACAGGTGATGGTGAGGTGCTCTCGCTGGCCGTCGAAAAGGAATCGCCAGAACTCATCGGACTACTGTTGAAGAATGGTAATTCTTCCACGCAAGCGCGCAGCACAGCTCTGACACGAGCGATGGACATCAAAACGCGGAACGTGCGCCATGATATCTGTAAGCAGCTGCTGGCATCTGGTGTCCCTGCTGATACTGCTTCAATTGCGCTTTTGGTTGCTGCGCGCGATGGTGACGTGGCTCTCGGCGACACGTTGATGGCTCATGGAGCTAGTATCACCACAAATAATGGACAGGCGATTATTGAAGCTTGTCGGGGTGGATCTATTAATGTGCTCAAAGTCCTACTGAAGCCTGATGGACAGACGTCCAAGAAGACGCTTAACGCGGCGTTCCAGGCCGCTACAGAAGTGCGCGACCTCGACAAGCGCGCCGTCGTCTTCCAGTATTTATTACACTGCGGCGCTTCCGGGGAGTTTATCGACGCGCAGCTCCAATCAGCTGCACGATATGGCGAGCCTGGAGAAAGTCTACTCAAAGTGCTTCTTGCTGCCGGGGCGGACCCCAACTACAACAGTGGTGAAGCTGTGGTTGCAGCCACGCGAAGTGCTTTCATGCGCAGCTTACAGCTGCTTCTCGGTATATGGGACGATGGAAAGAGTCAAGTATGTACATGCTTTGATAAAACTACGTTCGTTTACTAACCTCTGTAGAAATTACCTTCGCAGCCCACGCTGGTTCGTGCGCTCAAAGCTTCGTGGAATCTTAACCGCGACACACGCTTTGCCATCGTCACAGATCTAATGAAAGCAGGCCTGCAACCGAGCGAAGACTTGCACATGGTTTTGAATGATGCTGTGAATGAAGAAGGCCCAGAGGAGCGCCTTGTGCGCGTGCTTTTGGAGAATGGTGCGTCAGCGACTGCCAATGGATGCAAGTCCCTGGTTGATGCCGTGCAGAACATGGCGTCGCCATGCTTATCGCTCATGCTGCAGCGCGACATTGCGCAGAGAGACATCAACCAGGCTTTTAACGGGGCGTTTACTACGGAGACCTTTGACAGGTGGTTCACTCCCAACGGCCTTGAAACTGCACAATTGCTACTGGACAAAGGCGCGAGCGGAGACGCTCTCAGCAACTCTCTCTTGCTCGTCATGCAAAAATCGACTGCAGAGACTAGTGATTTGGCAAACGAATTTGTCGAAGTTCTAGTATCGCACGGCGCCGATGTCAACTATAATCGCGGCCAGCCTCTCCAGCAGGCTGCATCTGTGGCCAACGTTGACTGGACACGCAAACTTCTCTCGCGCAAGCCTACATCTGAGACGCTCTCCCTAGCCTTCCAATGCATCTTTGACACGGCCCTGAGTCAAGAAGAAGTTCTGGGGCTTTTTAAGCTCTTCGCTGAGTATCGCGACGGCGATGCGCAAATAGACGTCATGGTGACTCTGCAAGGATCTGAGCCTGTGCTGGTTCGCGCCATGAAACAATACCCGCGGTCACCCATGATTCTGTCTACGCTCCTCGACGCAGGATACTACCACGATCAGCTGACTACGTACACCCTTCACCCCGATGTTGGAGACGAGGAGGTTACACTGCTCTCTTGGGCCATTGCTCAACCCCAGAAGCGAGTTAGCACAGCAGTCATTGAGCTTCTCATTGAGCGAGGTGGTAAGTGACACAGGTCAGCCCATACTGGGCAGTGATGCAGTGCTAACAACATATAGCGCAAGTCAGTGCGGTATCATCCCTATCCGGTTCAACTCCCTTGACGCTCGCCGTTTCTCATCGACGCCCAGATGTGGTCAAGCTGCTCCTTATCGAAGGCGCTGAAGTAGACGTCATTGACTACATGGGTCGCACGCCGCTCTCCATCGCGACCGAAATGGAAGGAGATGTCGCGGTGCAGATCATGTCGAGCATTCTGGCCGCCGAGCCCTGCCGCGACGACGGCTCACTCCACAACGCTGCGCGGGAGCTGAACCTCGCGGCGGTCAAAGTACTGGTGCAGGCCGGCCACGATCCAGACTTTCCCAGCCCGCTCCACGAAGGCCGCAGCGCGCTCGGCGAAGTATGCCTGCGCGCCGCCACCGACGGCGAAATGTCGCCGGAGCGCGAGCGACTGACGCAAAAGGTCATGACCTTCCTCATCGACGCGGGCTCCGACCTCGCCATCCAATCCAACGGCAAGCCCCTTCTCCACCTCTGCTTCGCCTCGCTCGAGCCCGTTGCCACGACGCGCGCGCTCCTCAAAGCCGGCATGTGGAAGCACATCAACAAGCCGTTCAACCGCTACACCGACGAGCAGCACACCTACTCGCCGACCATGTACGTCAAGAAGGCCATGCCGTCGCTGCCCTGCCGCGAGGACCTGCTCGGCGCGCTGCGCGCCAGCCGCGCCACCGACGCCTACTACGCCAACAGCGGCGCGCAGCCCGACGACGCCGTGGGCCTGCCCGAGGACATGGCGGCGCAGGAGCGCGGCCAGCGCAAGGCCGTCGAGTGGGAGGCGCGCGTCAACAAGGAGCGCACCGACAACGCGCGCGCCCTCAGCGCCATCAAGATTAGCGAGCGCGAGGAGCTCGAGAGGGTCGACCGTGGCGCCGAGCAGAGGATCGCCAAGAGGATCGACGCCCAGCGGAGGCTCGTCGAGAGCCAGGAGCGCCTGGCTGGGAGGCTCGCGAATGGGCCCAACGGGGGCGCCGACGCCCGTCGACAGATTGGTTACGTGACGGAGCTGAACTAGGAGAAATAAACGCCGAGATGAATGTGAAGAGATGGAAAGATTTTGGATGATAAGTTTTAAAAAAGCATTTGCGGCGCATGGCCATGCATTTATCCATCTCTAGTTGTACAGCGCATAATAGCGTGGCTGGTATTATTCCGTTTGTATTAAAAAAAAGCAAAGATGTGCAAAGTTTTCATCATAATTCGTCTTGCAAAAGGGACAGTCTTTTTATCAGACTCATTCTGGACACATCTTTTACTCTTTGCTTCCCTTGAAATTCATCTTGATCGAATCAGCACCAGTCTCCACAACACAGTAGCCCTCGGCATCCTCCGTCTCGCCACTGGCGGCCTTTTCGTAGGCAGCATCGCTGCGATCGCACAACACGGCCAGATCCGCCTCGCTCAGAATGTCCTCGCCGCCCGTCGTCTCAAAGACCTGGCCGTCTTTCAGGAGCAGCTGCTCGAGCGTCTTCTCGTCCACCTTGGCGCCGTCGCCGTCCATCTTTTGGCCCATGGTTTTAAACCCGCCCTTGCGGATGACGAGCTTCTCCAGGCGACGCTTGGCATCGGCTGCGAGCAGGAGCTGCTCCTCGACGGTGCCTCGTGTGGCGAGACGGTAGACAATGACTGGTCGTGTTTGGCCGATGCGGTGGCAGCGGTCCTGGGCCTGCAGATCCTGCTGAGGGTTGAAGTCGGAGTCGAACAGAATGACGGTGTCGGCGCTGGCAAGGTTGATGCCCTGGCCACCGGCTCGGGTAGAGAGCAGAAATAGCTTGTACTCAGGGTCCGTGTTAAATTCGTGGATTTGTTCACGGCGCGATTGCTGGGACACGCCGCCATCGATGCGGCATACGTTCCAGCCACGCAGCTCGCGGCTGTAGTCCTCGAGAATGTCCAACTGCATCGAAAACTGGGAAAAGATGAGCACTTTGTGGCCATTGGCGAACAGATGTTGCAGCAAGCGGTCCAGCAGCAGCATCTTGCCTGATGCCGTTATGATTGACTCATCAACCGGTACATCTGTAGAGACAGCCCATGGGTTGTAAAAGTTGTGCGGCGAGTTGCAAACGAGGCGATGCTGTGCAAGAGTGTTGCCTAGCTTTTTGGCCGCAATTTGCTTCTTGGCCAGCTCAAAACTTTCCGCACGTTCAATCTCTTCGGCTGATCTTCTGTCTGGTTCCGGGTCGGATTCATCTGCACTGCCCATCTCATGAACAAGCCGAGCTTCAAACTCAGCATCGGATAAGTTGTCATCATCTTCAGAGTCTGCTTCTTTATAAGTCCGTGACTTTCTTGTGCGGCCACGTGTGGAAGCTGGTGTCGATCCTCGGCTGGATCGAGCACTCTTAGGTTCAGGCGCTGCCACCGCCACCTGACTTTTGCGCTTGGAACCGCTTCGAACAGATGTAGCAACTGCCCCTTGTTTCGGTGTCTCGGCTTTAACGGACGCTTGGTGAGACTTGCCCATCATTCTTGTAAAGGCATTTGGTGTGCTTGGAGGAACAGCATTCTTGTCCTCAGATCGCTTGCTTCTAGGACTCTCGCGGACAGGAAGCGATATCTTATTCTGCTTGCCGTTTGTCTTTGTCTTTTGCGGTGCTCGTTTCGCGGACATGATTTGTTTTTCGACCTTGTCCTCTAGAAATGCACGAGTATCGATCTTTTTGTTACTGAAAACGTTGTACAGATCTGTCTGCTCTTTGGTCATTGGCGCAAAGAGTACATATTCTCGCTTCTTGGGAAGATATGCGGCAACATCTTGTTTGATACGTCGCAGCAACAAGGGTTGCAGGATTAGGTGCATTTTCTTAACAAGATCTTGCTTCATCTGGTCTTGGATAAACTCCTGCGTGCCCTGTTCATCTTCCAGGGCAGAGAAATCGAACCAGGACTCGAATGACTCCCAGTCTGTGAAAATGTTGGGTAGCAAGAAGTGTAGTAGAGACCACAGCTCTCGGAGATTGTTTTGCAGCGGTGTTCCAGTGATAAGCAAACGAGTAGCAGAGGTGAACTGTCGTAACTGCTGGAAGAGTTTCGCTTCAGCATTCTTCATGCGATGCCCCTCGTCAATGATGATGAATTCCCAGTTGATTCGGGACAGAGATGCTTGGTCCCTGAGGATAATCTCGTACGAGGTACAGACAACAGGGAATTTGTCTGTAGGGCGACCGGCGTGCAGATGCTTCATAATCTTCTTAGAAAAGATCTGCTGGCGTTGGTCCGGCGTGCCATGATACATAATGACCGGGATGGACGGTGTCCACCTCTGGAATTCGTCCATCCAATTGCTAAGGGTGCTTAGGGGTGCAACTATCAGATGAGGACCGAGGTAGTTTTCTTGTTCCCGTAATAAAGCGATGAGCGAGATGGTTTGTACGGTTTTACCTGTGTCCGTTAGATGACTTATCCGCTCTGCATCTGGTAAACTATTACTTACCCAGACCCATTTCGTCGGCAAGAATTCCACTCATGCCCTGGGAACAAATCTCGTACATCCAAGTGAGACCTTCTAGCTGGTAGTCTCTCATTGTCCCGCCGACCATGCATTTTGGCTGCTGGGCCATTTGCAGGTCGTGTTCACCGAGCGCCTGGCCGTCAAGACTGCTGCCGACACGCCCCAAAACCTGAGTCTTCTTGGTCAAGATGTCGCTAAACGCCGCCGACTTCATAAGCAGCTCGTCGAGCTCACGAGCCTTGGCCTCGCGCTCGGCCTTGGTTTCTGCCTTTTTGCTCCTACGCTTCTTGGCAAGAGCTTGGCGTCGTTTTTCCTCTGCTTCATTGTTGGCAACGCGAGCCTGCTCTTCTTCCTTTGCCAGCTCGTCCTCGTTGAGCGTCTCGGGCTTGACGCGGGGTGACTGTACGGGCGGCGGGGAGCTGGCTGGGCTCGAGCCATCTTTGGCTTTGGACATGATGGACTCGACGTCGGAGGACGAGCCTGCATCCATGCTTGTCGCGATATATAACTCGCTCGTGGTGTCTTTGCGAGAGCTGATGAGTTCAATTGGCAAAAAACGGAAGCGCAGAGGCGAATTCACGCTGGAGAATTTGTCTCGAGATGCGGTGGCGCGTGGCGGGGAGAGGGTCGTGAATTGATGTTCGTTCAGCTTGCAGTCACTTTCGCCACACTAAATTTTGCGATTTGGCAAAACCAGCAAAAGAACGCCGAGTAGAACAAGCTATTGATATTTTGTAAAAATGAGCGAAGAGATGAGGTCCCAAGAAGTAGGAAGGCAAAGCCCTAGTCAAAAAAAGAAAAAAGTATATGACGTCGCAAACATGCTCTGCGTGCCATGCCTTTGGACGCGACGCGACTAGGTGCGCGAAGTCACGTGTAGCTTAAGTGCACACAGAGCAGGTCGCGTCCTACCCTAGACGGCTACTTGGTGGTCCTGTTACAAGCACGCGCTCGGTGAATGCTTGAGAAACAAGTCATATTATTGGCATTCAGATATGAGGGATCTGTTCCCGCTGTCTATCATAATTGGCTGGATTTTCAGCTGTTGGGACGTTCTGCGCTTTGTCTACCGATTTGGGGGCCTTATGGTGGTAGTCGTGCATTCTTTCGAGCACAATCGGATTGAGGAAGATTACACGCGGCATTCCAATTTCTTAGTGATAAGTAAAAGGAAACATATATCAATATAGGAGACGAAGCCTTTCTCCCAGAATGACAGTATTTGCGATTGCTGTAAATGCAACATCATCATAGCAGTCTCCATTCATCGCCTGACGCAAACCTGCCAAGCATACAGCAAGACATACATAGGCCAGAATATCATCTTTACACGTCATCTGCCCTTGACGAAACACAAAAAACATCACCGATCTAAATGTCGAGCCAGTGACTGGCTGAAAGTTCTATACATGAGAGACCTGCAAGCCAGCTATCTTCAGCTACGCGTTGGGATTGGCGGGATACATCCTGTTGCATGAAAAATTATTTGTCGGTGGTTTTCTCCCGAAACTTGCATGAAGTACTGGCAAGATCACCACTATATCGCTTGCTCAACTCTCGTCATCCCCAGCTGCTCCTGTACTGCTGTTATCGGACGGTGGGAACGAGGACTGAAGCAAGATTGTCCGCAGCCAAACCGGCCACCTCTCCGCATGCCCTTTGCTTTGTTGGTCCGGATCTTAAGGGCAGGCCGCCAATTATCTGACATTTAATTGTTAGAATGCGATGTATAGCTCGGTAATATTCTATAGAGATTTAACAGCCAGAATGTCGTAATGCGTACGTAATCTGTAGTGACATATGAGTATCCCGAGCATGTCTCGGATATGAGCTCGATCGACCTCAACTTGCTGGCAATATCGAAGATCCTGTCTCAGCTGCGCCGGACGATCATGAAAACCTCTTCAAAGCCATCTTTGCCGTCTAGTTTATGTTTGCCAAACTATCGAGTATAAAGAGCTGCTTTTGCCGCTCTCACAAACTTCTCTCAACATCAACAGCACAGCACAACGCAGTAGAATCTTGCGTCTTAAAACTTTCATCATTTGTTTGAATCAGTCACAATGGCTTTTTCTCTTCCCATGCACAATCTTCATATGGATAAGCCTGCCCCGTCCGAAGTCTTTGAGTATGAAAACAAGACGTTTTACAGCTAGCTCCTCACCGAAACGGAGCGGGCTCATATCGCCAGCATGCTTAACATGGAAAGTAAGCTGAGACGATGACAGGCAAGAATAACACCAGAATCTGACATGATATGCCGAAAGCGAGTGAGCTCAAACTTCGGGGTTCCAACTTCCTCCAGGATCGCACCGAGTGCACTGGGTGCGGCAAGCACTCGGGCATGGACGATTTCGCCCACAACGCCCTCTTTGCCGGCATTCACTCGGTAGAGTTCATGAAGGATTTTCTTCTGGGAAAAAGTGAACAGGCCACTCCCTACACCGAACACGAGGTCACTTGCTCTCGCTGCAACACCAAGTACGGGGAGCCCAAGAGCTGGCTGGCCTACCCTCCCTGGACCCGCTACTAGTGGGCTGTGATCTAACAAAGCCGTACACCAGTGGCTTACGAGGAACACTTTGGTAAAGCAGTCTCTTCACCCTTGTTCGTGCTGCTTCCTAGCCAGCCTGCGCGTGTCTGTTGCTCGCGAATGACTATCTGCGGTGCGAGTGCGTCTGTCCAGTGAAAAACAGACGACGAAGAAGATGCATCCTTGTTGGCTCTGATAGAAACAATCTATATGCTGTCTCCATATTGCCTCTTGTGCTTGCAGCTGTGACTTTTCTGGCTCCTACCACTTGTAAATGCCCACGATATCCCCAGCTGGTGTGGCAGGTTAGCCAGGCTTTGTCACAGCAACTGAGAATTGTGTGGGATCGGTGATGGGAGATCGATAGATCAACCCAGATCTTGCCAAGAAAATGGTCAAATATATCAAATGGCACATGTGACCCGAAACCGATGCCAAGCCCAGCCTCGATGGACAGTCTGGGTGGGGAATACGCAACAACACAACAGACTCCTGTATGTTTACCAGCACTCGGAGAAAAACGCACTACGATTCAAGGAAATGACATCGTCAGACGCCCGACTGCGACTATTGATCAGGATGGCGGGTATCGCACCGGATCTTGCTAGCGGATAGTGCAAGCTGCCACCGGGTGCAGGTAGCGAAAGTTTACTGTAACGATGCCTGACATCCGAAAACAAGGTTGTAGGCTGCAGCTGTTGCATCTAATGGGGAAATGACCACTTATTGGTCTATTCCCAGGCGGAGCGTGTCGATTCTGTTTTTGAGCTTAGCAAATTGTATCGCGCTTTTGACAGTACCACCCAGAAGACACACGAGTGTTGCCCTTAGCTCGAGCAACAGTAGCATGCTGACCTGCCTGACTTTTAAATTAGACACGGATCGAGGTATTGGCCGTAACGCCCGAGTCTTTAAACAGAATAGTAAAAAAGATTTGAACTTGGATTTTCTGGTTTGTTGAGAAGCACTGTAGGCCATTTCAATGGCTTCAACTGATAAGAAAGAGGCAAGAAACTTTAGCGCTCAAGCTCACTAATCCACAGGCAAGCGGGGCCTCCTCAGCGGATCCCATCACGACAAGCACAGTGGAGGCTTTAGTGGCTCTTCAGCGCAAGGGCAACTGGAGCCAGGGCTGGAGTCCACGGCAGGGAAAAAGAAAAAAAAGAAAAGAAATTGCCGAGTCGCACATGATGATGGCAAACAAACGCTGCAGCTCCCAACCTCTTTCATTCTCCTCCCACCCACCC
>JARDXD010000159.1:0-23192 GCA_029218145.1 Aphanocladium album
GTTGTCAAGCCTCACGAGAGCAATCACATCTACAAGTGGCGGCGCAAAAATGGAGAATTCAGCTCACAGACTCATAAACTACCAGTACATGAGTGTGTTACATTCTGGAATCTTCTCGCATGGATCCCCTCAACAAATCACCGACTCAGCCATGGGAGGCGAAGGCGGGGCTTTCTAAAGTCTTTTACGGATTTCTTTTGATCTGTCGACTAAACCAGTCAACGGCCTCCAATTCAAGCGAGTTGGCACAGCCAAAACCCTTCCACCTGCTCAATCTAACGCCAAGATAGTCTCGAGCCCACCGGCAGAAAGCCAAGCCACGAGCATCAATTAGATCCATCCGCGAGTTACCATCAAATATATCAGCGAGTGAACTACGGTATGTCTGGGACTTTCATGCAACTGCATTTTGATTAAAGGAATTTATGACATTATTGACATTTTGACTATGTAACCCCAAAAATGTTGAGCAGCCGATCAGAGCCGTCTTGTAGAGACACAACCCAAGACCCCCGCTCCCAAAAAGCGTCTGTCGGCCTGGCTCCTATGTATCTAGTCAAGCTCAATCACTCTGATGGCTCCTTCGCTAACAGACGAGTGTGACATAAGGGGACTGAGCAGGTGGAGCAGGGCATTGACACCCATAAGCAGGGCTCGTAGGAGCGAGACGATTTCGCCCATTGCCGCTCGATTGAAACGTTCGATTAACCATTGCGGGTCGAAAGCAGTTTCTAAGTCCATAATTTCTCGAATGGAGCGTTCTCAAGATTGACGGTGCCGACTATACTAGAGTCGGTCCCGTAACCTATTGTGGCCATTCGGAGTTTTTAGTATGGACTTCTTTACGTTTGCGATCCTCTCTTTGAGTAGGTTGTATGTTATCTCGAGTGTTTCGGACTCGACCGTGGACAAAAGCGATCTCATGGCCCTTACCTGCCGCATTTGATCATCTATTTTGTCCGTGCAGCGGTCAAGGATGATTGTGATGGCTTTGAGTCGCTCGGCCGCTTCTTTGAGGTCTCTTAGTTTGCTCTGGAGAACAAAACTGGATCTTTTGGGAGTCAAAATTTATTCCCGGATCTATGTGACAGGTGGTACTTACTCAAGACAGGTTGTTGCCAGTGTGAATGCAAGGCCAACGAATTCCGCCATGGTCTTGCGGTGTTTATCGGGTGGAAAGTTTTGAGTGGGTGTTCTGATTGTATCGCAGAGGTGATATATAAGAAGATGGATTTGCTTAAGATATCAATGAAGTGAGATCTATTGCTATGGGAAACAGGCTCTACTGGTCAATCTATACTTGCAAATGCCCGCCATGTGTACACCCTTCGCCGTAAATCTGCCTTGGGCCGGTGCAGAACAAGTAGAAAAAAGTAATTCAGAACACAAAATTGAGTTCCAAATGCATAAATACGGTTTCAAAGCATAGGAAAGTCCACGTCAGTGTCTTGGACTCTCATAGCCATGGGTAACACCACACGAAGCTTGCCAGGGAGCTGTCAACAGCCTCGCTACGTAAATCCACTGAATGGACGGTGATGAGCGCAGTATATCCACTCTAGGTACCCAAATAAAATTCTGCACTTCAAGCTGATGATTCTATCTGTGATCCTGTCACACGGTGATGGCCTGTGTAGCGGCAACTTGTACAACTTTGTCGGTCCGGACCGGGGAAAGTGTCAGGCTGAGCTTTCAACGACACTCCTAGGATGTGTCCCTATCCCAGGACCGATTACAGGAAAAGACTAAATCATATTTCCGCACTCCATAGATTTTTTAAGTCTCGCTACTTCATTATGTCAGTAATGTAGGATACTGATGCTCTGATGCACACGGGAGAGCATCGATAGATCTGGTGTGGCTTGTGAGTGCTAGATAATGAGCCTGACTTTGTTGCGAAGCGCCTGAAATGGGGCGAAATGATACTTTCAGCATGCAAACAGTATTTACAGTAACAATGACCGCCTGAAAGCCGCTAAAAAGGCCAATAAAGCAGATAGCCTCACACAAGCGACCTTGATTTGTGTACCCCCTCACCCCTTTCCTCCCCAACGGAGAGTCTGCCCAGCAGTAAGCCTAAATCTGATATCTCTGTACCGAGTTTGCATCACGCTGAATTTGGCTAGCTTATTACTTCTAACAGGGATTTCCTGGTTAATTTCTCGTATTGCGAGTGTAGACCTTTCTTTGGGCGGTCCAGAATGCAAGGCAGCGGCATACACTGTTTCAAGGCCACCAGAACCGGCCGCAGTCCCTTGAGCAGCGTCCCAGCCAGAAAGTTCCCCGGCGGCTAGTAGAAATCATACAGATGCTTTCCTAGCAGTTATTCGAGGATATGACTTGTGGTAGACTTTTACTGCAAGGCTATAGGGCTGGCTGAAGCTCAATAGCAGCCGAGTAGTGGTTTCAAACTCGTCTCTTTCGAGCAATGTAAATTTCATATATGGCAATAGTACCCTAGCTTCAATTGCATTGTATCTAGAGTGTGATAGAATAGGCAACGATGGAAGGCGTACTCTGGGGCTGGGCCAGGTCGCTGAGCTGGCAAGATTTCGAGTTACCTCAATGGGGCATCAGTTTTGGTGAGGGAAACCAACAGGCACACTTTGAGCTTGATTGACTGTACTCAACGGCTTCTGCCTGCTGTAAAGGACTATTGAATGCGGAAGGCAAGGCCGCGGCTTCTAGACCTAGCTTCCGAGGTCGGGCTTATGCCATTTTGCAGGCAGGATCAAACAAGGAGGGAGCCCGACTGGCAGTACACGGATGCAGCTTTTGACTCAAGAGGGCGTGTTGATCTGCAGGTGCAGGCGTACAAGCTGCAGCCACTTGACCAACTGGCATAGAGCCCGGCGCGTACGGTCGCGACTTACATCTGTTTGGCCAGTGCGTGGTGGCAGCGCCCGATAATACCAGCGGTGCCCAACTCAACAGTGGTATAGGCAAAAGGCAAAAATTAAACAAGCGGTGTTGAAAGTGTAATAAGGTCTATCCAAAGTTTTTACTGAGGTTGCCGAACCATCCAGTAAGTGTGGTAGATACTGTCCCGGAAAGGGCGCAGATCCTGGTGCTTCTCTGCCAATTGCCGAAAACCGTGCTTGAGATACGTGTCCCTGGCCTTCTCGCCCATGGCATAGATGGTTATCGGCAATTTGAGCTTGTCTGCTTGCTCGCATCCTGATTTCAAAAGAAGACTGGCCACACCGCGTCTCTGGTGAGATTGCTTACAACAAAGATACTCGAGGCCTGCAAGGACGGCTGTTAGTGCGGGCACGGAAACAGGAAGGTGGTGTCTAGGAATTTAGATCAGGGCGCGTAACATACTGATAACTGGGCCGGTCGGCGTGTGAGCTGCTCGCCATGCAGATACATGATCATCAGTCCCCTTACCATCCTCGACAAAATTCCAATAGGCTTTCTGGTATTGGACTTTCCATCGAGCCTCTTCTTCTTCGCTAACAGCTGGTGTTTGCGCCTCGACCCAATCCTCCGGACTAGGTACAAACCAGCGGGAGTAGCCGACAATTTCGCCTGTCGGCACATGGATGACCTTTTGATGCCGACGAATATTCCTCCCAGTTAACTGATTGTAAGGCTCCCGCAGAATCATTGATTCCAATATGGTCTCAGTCCTGTCGGGGGGGAATTCGCTAGTCCACCATGGCTCTCTGACAAACGACTCAATCTTGGCTTCTGAGAGGCCCACGGCATCGTCGACGGTGCAATGGGTAACAAGTTTGTAATCCTCCGCCATGACAGAGTTCGGGTTTCAGAGTAATTATCGGGGAAAACGCTGTTCAACGTTTTCTCGATGCCGTCCAGAGAATCATAGGGGACTTTCTGTCAATTTATAATACTCTCAGCGCCTTGCAACAAAAGGACAGGTGGTGAATGGCGGGCCCAGTAGCTTATTCGGTGCTGATTAGCGTCTCAGGGGCTGTATAACCAGGCTGCTAAATTACAAATGGGAGCACTAACGCAGGCAGCAGAATAAACCTTTGACCGTTTATGGTAGATTATTTGGAGATCTTGCTGGTATTGTTCATGTCAGTCATGGATGCGTGTGCCCGAAGATTGAGTCTCGAGTACGTGTCGGACTCACAATGGTCCCGAGGCAGAGAACAGCCTGCCACAGTAAGGGTAGATAACGCCAAGTCGCACTCAATCATGGCGACTTGATTATTAAATATTCGTCAATACTACAACTCGATGGTTTTCATGCCGCAAAATATCCTTTCGTGGCCGTTTATCGTCTGCGTGGACTCGGAATGCTGCTCTGCCCACCGCTAGTCCTTACAGTGCGAAATCCTTCGGGAACATAGATGCACTGTGCGAGATCCCCACGAATCCTGAGTTGCAATAATTTCTCAGCGCAACGCTCATCAACAGACTGGACAAGGACAGCCAACGGCCCCCGCAGAGTCGATGATCGCGCTTTAAATTGAAAAATAAACGCCCATTACATCGTCTTAACGTTTCCAACTCACCTGCGCTCATGTGGATGACGGCCGGCACAAGCATCTACACCCTGCCTGTACAGCGCGCCATGCAGTGGTCGCGCATGAGATAATGGCTGAGACCAAAAAACGCAAAAACGAGGCCATATCCGATTCAAACGAAGATATTGATGGTTCCGATATCCAGTCCAAAATCCCAGCAAGTGGTAGACACACACCCGCCGCAACAGACAAGCCATCACCAGATATCGTGGCAGCATGGCTTCATATTCTGTTGGATCCGGCGATGAACCGGGAACCTGAAGAATTTTATCTGGAAAGAAATATTCTTCGAAAATACAGAGAAGATACACCCGAATACTCAAAAGCGGCAAGAACCTGGCCTTTATATGCCGCTCAATACTGGGACACTGTCGGCCCGATCGTGAAGCAACTCTTTGCACGTCACTTCAATTTCATGCAGTGGGCGCTGGAATACGCCAGGGAAACCTATCCCGATATTTACGGCCCCCAGTCCTCATCTAATGACGCCATACTCGATCTGACCGATGTTCTGTACGACAGAACTTTCTCCCCACTCCATATTAGCGCCGCCCTCGGTCTCGAGCCAGTATGCCTGGAGCTGATGGAGAAGCCCGATGCACCAGGTGTCATGTTCAGGGAACGTGCTGCTTCGCCTTTGTTTTGCTCCTTGGCTGGACCCCAAATCTTCACCTGTGGTACGTCAATGGAAAAATGGCACCGAGTCATACATCTGCAGTATCCCGAACTTCAATCTCGACTACCAGTGATTCGGAAATTGTTGGAGTTGCATCGCGAAGGACGCATCTTGTACGAGTCAACTGGGCGAAAGGGTCGCTTGTTGATGTTTCTTGCATTTCGCGCGACCGTTTTGACGCGAGATCATAGCCTACTGAAACTTGTTTTGCAGGGAGGCGGTGATGTCAGGGCAGTCATTGACCTGATCAACGATGACGAGTTTTCTTACTACCAGCCAGCGGACTCGATAATCACATCCAAGATTTTGAGTAGTATTCTTGACTTGGTTCTTGCCCCGTCGAAGCTCAAGCTAGTTGAGAGAGATAGGCAAGCCCTCATCGATGCCATCCAAGATGCTTTTCTCCTCAACGGAGGTACCCGCACCACATCGGGCAAAGTCGACATCACAGATGCAGAGTTTCAAGAAGCACTGAAAGATGCATTTCTTGACGATAGCATCATCTGCTTTCGACGGCTCATCCATCATCCAAGCTTTGACCCCAACGCCCCTTCACCGACCGGGTTGGCCAACGGGACTTTGCTTCACCACGCTATATGCGATGGGCTTGTCGAATTCGCCGATGTAATTGTCGAAGCTGGTGGCAACTTGGATGCGCGGGATCACAAGGGCCGTACTCCACTTCTTCTATGCAACGACACGGAAAGCTTGGCCATGCTTGTAAAGGAGCATGGCGCGAAGACAACGGCGGTAGATCACGAGGGCCGCAACATTTGGCATTATGCCGCCGCTACAAACGACGTGCCTATGCTCATGTGGCTGGCGGGTCACGACTCGTGCAAGCTTGAAAATCTTAAAGCTACGACGAAAGAGAATGCCACACCAATGGATCTGGCGATGAAGAGCGGCCTAGAAGCGCTGGATGCCAGCGACAAGACAAGACTAGACGCAACGATAGTTCTTCAAGTGTTGCTAAGTAACGATGCACCGCATGCCGAGGAAGTCGAAGGCTTGAGTGCAGAAGTCGCCATTGCGAAAATTCTCAAGAGCCAGCCACGACCGGGAGGGGACAGCTATAGCCACACTGCGATGGGAAATTTTCTTCGGGATAGTTTTGCATAGTCATTGTATTTATAAAAATGGTTCATGATCAAATACTTCTGATGTCGGCTACCGAGCCAGCCATGTGACACAGGTGAGCACAAATGCACGGCGCCGCACGGCGCCTGCGCTTATACGGAGTTCTATGAAAAGGGGTTCTATGGGTCGACTGTGGAAATCGACGTGTCAGGGCGTACCGGCATACGAGTCGTTGGATGAACCGGCTTTGTGGCGATATTGAACCGATCGCCCTTCAGAGCTACGGCTCCAGTTGTCCCAACATGAAGCAGAGTAAGGATCATTCCGAGGGCACACCGGGACTGAAACGCATCTTGTATTTATATCAATTTCACTATGGTACGTGTATATCATCATATAGGCTTTGCAGCCCACTCCTGGTGTGCTCTATGGCTGATCTCAGGTGTCACCGCTACTCGGGTGCCACATATGGAGTCTCAAATGGGGCTTCGGCTTGCGGCGTTAGACGCGCAAGGTGACGACGCTGGCCATTTTCCCAATCGACCAGGGCAGTATGCTGTGTAACGCGGTTGTCCCAAATGACAACTGTGCCTGCCTCCCACTTGACGCGTGCTTGGAAGTCGGCCCCGTAGGCGAGATGGTCGTACAGGAACTTGAGCAGCGTATCCGACTCCTCTTTCTTAAGACCAATGATGTCACGGGTAACTAAGAGGAACATTGGTTAGCGATTGACTGAACCTTTTGTCTTTTATCAGCGGAAGCGTGACTCACATTGAGGGTTAACATAGAGAGCCTTTTCGCCTGTGGCCGGGTGAGTGCGCACGATTGGATGGTCGTTGACAACAGGCTCACGGCGCTTGATACTATTTCTGGAAGCGGCGGCATTCACTTGCTCAATGCCAGAGTGTGTCGCGCGGAGGCCGTGAAGGCGCTCTTGGAATAGAGGGCTAAGGCGCTTATAAGCCTGGGCCGCATCCACGAACAGCGTGTCGCCACCAGTCTCGGGCTGGTCAAGGATATAAAGGAATGTGGTGCCCGGCGGCTGCTTTTCGTAGGACACATCCGAGTGCCAAGCAACAGAGCTGGTGCGAGCCTTGAAGTAGGACTCATGCCCCTTGTCGCCCGCGCCACGGTGGACGAGGTGAATCTCTGGGTAGCCTTCGGGGGCGCCAGAGGTGGGGTGGATGTGGTGACGGCCAAAGTATCCGCCATATTTGAGAGCATCGGGGATCGAGAGGTCGGCGAAATCTTGATTGCGGAAGGCAACTACCTTGCGCTTGGCCACATAGTAAGCCAGCTCATCCTTGCCCTTGTCTGACAGAGAGGACAGCTGGATGCCGCGAACTTCGCTACCAATGCTAGGAGTAAGATCGCTTACGTCACTACCATCAGGAAAAAGATTGGGGTACGACGTATCGGCATCTTTTCCATGCTCGTAATGCTCGAACGGCTCTAGGGGTGGCCAGGACTGGCTGCGATCCCAGGTAGGAAGGTAGTGAGGATACTATTACACGTTAGCTGAAAGAACCTTTGGGTGCCACAGAACATATAAAACTCACCTTTGCTGGGGGCTCGCCTGTTTTGCCCTCTTCGGCTTCTCTGTCCACAAACACTGCGTCGATTTCCTTGTATTGGCCAAGGTGCAGCTTGTAGTGCTGTGTAAGCTTCTGCTCTGCGGCAGGCTCGGTTTGCGTAAGAGAAGGCGCCATGACGGGAATGTTACATAAAATAAATCAATAAAGGCTAGATGCTGCGAATCGATTTTCGTGTAGAGAATGGGACTATGGGCTTTATATACCTTCAACTAGGTCCGTGTATGGCTGAGTCGGACGGATATAAAGCTCCTCCCCCGCAATGACATGCGCGTTGCGTGCGATTGCGAAATTATCCACGATCGACCCAATAGTCCATTCCTCTCCATTAAATGATGTAAGCAAGTTTTGGATGGCCAAATTGCTGGAGGACTGGGTGCATTCATTGCGGTGCTACCTGTGGACATATGCATGCAGTCCTCCAAAAGATGACTTGATTATTTTAAGCCTGGCTCGCATCTCAGCTCACTCGTTCTCTTAATTTGGCTATGAGAATCTTGAAATTCTGGCAAGAATTGAAAGTGCACGTTTTACTTACGAAAGTCCGTACTGGGGTTGGTGCTAGTGCGACCCAGCCTTTCGCTGTTATGTGGGTGTTGATGCTATCCCTTGAGGCAATCACGCCATTCGGCCGAGTTGTTGTAAGACCGGCGCGCGCAGGGGAGACGGCACTTTTGCTGGTTGCAGTCAATTCGACAGCACGCAATCGTGCGAGGGTCTAGCAACTATTTTTGATCAGATATCTCTTGTGCAGTAATTATTTGCGGTATTAGCTGATTAGACGAACTAGATTTAGCACTGCTGATGTCGCAGCCATTTAGGATCTCGCAATCACGCAGGCGAGAGCCGTACGCACACTTATTAATAAGCAAACACATCCTAATTATTTCTTCAAATATTTGAGAGGACTGAACTGTGCAATTGGGCAGCACAGCAGGCGATCAAAGCCACCTTTATAGGCGGCTGCAGTCAACAGCCGTTCAAGTTTGCCTATCTAACTGCTCGCACTTGATTCGGTCTCGGCGCTTCGCAGCTCGTTTCTGCGCATCGAACCAGTCTAAATAGCGTGGATAGTCGTCCATCGTCATTACGTCTCGCAGACGCTCGTCTGGCTCGTCATCAGCAAGGGGCAATCGTTCCCAGTGATCTCGATAAATGCCAGTTTCTAAGATTGGTTCTTCGGGGTCCACTCTGTCGAAACTCGTATTGTCACTCGTCAAAGGTAGCGGACAAATTCCAAGCGATGCATCAGCATTTGCTTGGAGAAAGTCGAGGTACTCTTTTTTCTGTATATCAAGCAATTTGCAGATCCGATAGGTGCTCTCACTTCTCTCTGCATGAAGGAAAACACCGTCTGGCTAAATATATCGATGATTAGAATGCCATCCTCAGTATGCAAATTTAGCCAGTTTTACCACTTACATCAACGTTCCCGCCCATCTCAAAGACCTGGTCTGAATGTTCTCCCCGACGGTCGAATAAAAGAACGCCACCAATTATATAGTTCTCTGCCCAATACCCGACCATATCGCCAGATCCTTGAGGGTATTTCTCAAAGTCTTTATACCATCTAAGATAAAACCATGTGGGCGGAGGACCTGCTGGCGAGGAACACCAGAATGCCGTGTCGCTCTCTGGTGGGGTGAAAGAAGTCATGCCGTCTTCTTTGTGGAAATTTTCATTCAATAGCGTGATCTCCACTGCGATTTGGTGAATACTTCGCGAAACAAGTTCGATAAGTCGTGTGTTAAACAGCCGGGATCCTGGCGCAGCGCTTTGGTACGCAAGTATGGCCTGATTGTGTGAGCAGATTTGGAATGGATTTCGCTGTGATGTTGGCAGCGTTGCTACATACCTTGGAATCTAAATGAATGGTGCCAGCTTGAAAACTTTTACGAAAGCGGTCCAGACGCTCCAAAACCCCAGGGCAGAGTTGCTGATGCTGTGTCCAAGACGGGTGTGATTCAGGTAGGGGGAGCATCAGCGGATTGCCACCATCCAGGAGAGGAATAGTAGGAACACCATCTAGAATTTGTGCAAAAGTCATTCGAGCATCGGTTGTATTGCACACATTCTCAATCGCATGAAGAAGAACATCCCGGTGCTGTTCAGTAAGGGAGTCGATACGTCGAGTCGCCACCGCCGCAACTTCAAAATCAGTGTGGGCGGCCATGGGGAGTGAGTTAAAGCAATGCAACCCGAGACAGCTGGCCTGGCGGCAAAATTGTGTAGGTGTATGCTGCAAGTAGCTTGGGAAAAGAATGAAGGATGTGAGCACAATTTTCGCTTTTTCGCGGGGTGTCAACAAGACCCTGTTCAATTTGTGTGCAGCCTGCTGATGAAAGGGAGCGAATGGAAGTGTCCACTCAGTTAAGCGCTGAGCCAGGTTGGCTACCCCACGTTTTGCGTGTGGAACGCGATCTCGGCCAGGCACCGCGACCAGACATGCAACCAAGTGGAGCGCTACACCAGTTGGCAGACGCATCTGTTCTCTAAGAGATGCAGACTTTCATTGGCATTTCTATTTGCTCTTGTGTTGTAAGCGCCGCCGCTAGTAGCCTTCCAGGCATCACACGCAGAGTCAGGGGGTGGCGCACTTGGCCGCCGTTATCATAGCCTTGTTTCGACATGGATCAGAAAGAACTGTACAGACGCCGACAGATTGAAGGTCCATGCAGTCTAAATTTAGGTCTTTTCATGGCTAGAAGTGTTCTCTCGATCCTACAGAAGACTTGTATGTGATGTTCTAAACAGATAAAGCGAGGCCACACCCGCGCCCCGAATTATCTTCACTGTCCAAAAAGAAAACGCACTATACAATTCAATACCGTTGACTTCAATTTCCTCTATCCATCAAAAGTACACACTCTGTTTCATAACTCCCCTGTCACGTTCATCATGCCAAACTCACAAATTCTTCCACCCCGTGTTGGCGAGTTAGAGATATACTCACAGCAGCTTACAGACAGACGCGGAATCCCCTCTCTCTCCAATCTTCTTCTCTCACCCGTTGAACCTGATTCCAAAGCCCTCGAATCTTTGATTCATAAGGCTCTATGTCTGCACGAATCACCCGAGGGCGTTGCAGCGCTCACGACTATAGGTGTCCAGGTACTTCAAGGCCTTAGAACACATACCTTTGGAAGCCGAGACCAGAGTGAAATGAGATCCCATGTACTTATGTTTCTTCAAATTGTTCGCAGGCGCTTCCCGAGGATCCTCATCACAGAGCAGACTCAGGGTGATGCCGCCACCACTCGCAAGACTTGGGGCACAGACGTCGACCAGTACGATTCCAAAAACGCTGCTGACATTCTTGTCAAGAAATGGGTATGGCGCATTTTCTGTTCGATTTCAATGACTAGCTACCGATAAGCTGACTTTTTGACTTTCATCAGATATTGGACGGCGTCGTACGCAGCCACCCCAGCCGGCGCCAAGAACCCAGTCGTGCCGATAACTTCAAGTTCCACTTGATTATAGCTCTTGCCCATGAAATAGTTCATCTTTTCGTGGGATATTTGACTGGAAACTCGAGAGTGGCGACTCCCTCACGCATAGCTCCTCCTGGGGAGAGGAGTGGTCGCATTGGCGAGTCGGGCCGCTATTGGGAGACGACTTTCTTGGGAGGAATCTTGGAAATGCGGTTCCCAAGAGGCGTAGCTCGGTCATCCGAGCCTCCTGTGGCCTATCTTGGCTTGGGAAATGCAAGCGGAACTCATCTGTCTCGGCGAATCAGCACCAACTACATTAATGAGTTTGTCACGAGCCGTAAGTGCAGCGCTCTCGCGGCATGTTAAAGCTTTTCTCGTGCCTCTCTAACATGTTTGCTAACTAGGGCCTCACTTCCCAATCCGATGTGCGTCGACAGAAGCTGCCATTCCAAGCAGCCAGTTGGACATCCAATACCACTCTACGCCCTTCCGTGCAGCAGAGTCAAATTCAGAATCTGTTGGTGTTATGACCAGAGCACAAAGAGAGGATTTCAGATTTAGGGATTCATCTGGGCAGTTCTATGGGAGCTCCTCTTCTCAGCAAATGTCCCACGGCAGGTATTATTAGAGAGACATCACACCGTGGGTGGGACCATGTCCGTCTCCGCGCAGCGGCCAGGGACTATATTTGGTCTTGCATATTCAGAGCCTTATATTGTAGTTTTCTTCTTAGATTCAATTCTATTGCAGCTGTCAGGTGTTGATGTTTGGGGTGTAGCCAATTTTGATACGATCTGGAGTAAGAGCGTACTGGAATGTGAACAAAATACTTCCAAACGAGACTCAACAAGGAACAGAAAAAGAATAGCTAAAATACCATTAACCGGAGCGCTTATTATCTTGGTGTCAACAATATTGTAACCTGCTGCATGATTTTGTCAATCCATCTATTTCTGTATTGCTAGGCCATGGCAGGCAGCTACCAGCGCAAAAGGTCCGCCACAGCCTGATTGGGAGTGCTAAAATTATTCGCTCGCCAACGTATGCCACTTTTCTTCTGCAAAAGCAACAGCGATCCAGATATTTTCCGTTAACGCCTCTGCTGCATGACTCGATGCTATCCGTGAAAGCAAGGACGCGAGCTGGCGGAGTTGAAAGTGAGAACCCCCCCAAATTTCTAGGTATCGCAGTGCATAGACGATGCTAAATTATTGTGTAGGTAAAACTTGGCGGGAAGAAGCCCGCGGGCACTTGGGCGATCGCCAAGTACGCGTCCTCTTCTCGCCAAGCCTGGCCCTGAGATAGCCATGCAACCACGGTATGGTGGCACTAATAGCTGAGCAAAATGAGGCTCCCGCGTGGCAAATATTGACATGGGCAAGGGGGAGGCGACCTTGATTTGATGCTATATCCTGAGGCAATCACGCCATTCTGTCTGCTTGCTGTGAACACCACCATGAACACAGCCATAACATACTACTGCTGTTTTCAGTTAACCCACAGCACGCAGTACCGTGAATTGAAATGGCAGGCCCCCATTTCAGTCTCCTTCCATCATTTGTTCACGTAGGTGACAGCCTGCGTTTTGCATGGGCGCAGTCACTGTGAACCGAGATTGTGTAAGATGCTGCACGACAGCAGGGGCAATGCAAATGAATGCATAAGCACAAGATTATTTTACCGGAAATGCCTAGAAATAAAATGGAAATTTGCTTGACCCCGCTGCACTACCTAAACACTCCAATACAATAGCACCTCAGCCCATGGGAATTGGTAAGCAGAGTTGCAACCACAGTCAGCCCATTTTAATCCTGTTCACCATACTGCTCTCTCTCAATACGTTCTTGCCGTCTTTGCGCTCGTCCGTGTGCATCAAAGTAGTCCCAAGCTCTAGGGTAGTCCTCTTGAGTAAAGACGTCCCGCAGCCGCGCATCCGGTTCGTCATCAGACAGGGGTAGACGTTCCCAGCTGTCCCTATAAATACCCGTCTCCAATACTGGCTCCTCAGGGTCAACCCGAACCAGACTTTCTTGATCCGCCTTCAAAGGTAGCGGCGAGATGTCGGTTGCTGTATTAGCATCCGCCTGAAGAAAGTTCAGATACGCCTTTTTTTATCCGTCAAGCAACTTGCAGATTCGATTTGTTACCCCATATCTTTGTGAGTGAATATAGACCCCCTCAGACTTGATATGCTTGTCAGCTCCAGCACTTCATTGCGTCAAGAAATGGCCGAGAGCACTAACATCGACTGGGCCTCCAAGCTCCGAGAAGGGACCTACACCCTCAACACGCCGATCGAATAAAAGAACACCCCCAATGATATAGTTCTCGGCCCAGTATCCTATCATATCACTTGATCCGTTGGGATATTTCGTGTAGTCTTGGTACCACATAAGGCGAAGCCATATTTGCGGAGGTCTACTTAGCGAGAAACGCCAGAATACTGTATCGCTTTCTGGAGGTGTAAACGCTAGAAGGCCGTCTTCTCTATAGGGGCTTTCGTCGAGCAGGGCAATTTCAATCGCGATCTGGTGAACTGATCGTGATACCAATTCAATCAATCGAGTGTTGAAGAGTCTGGATCCGGGTGCGGCGCTCTGATATACCGTCATCGCCTACATAACAATCAGTATAAACGAATTTGTCATTCTAAAGAAGCCCAAGGGTGATCCAAACCTTGGAATTTAGCCGAAGGTTTCCAACATCAAAATCTCGCCGAAATATGTCTAAGCGCTCGAGGATCCCGGGGCAGATCTCTTGGTGCGTTTTTCGTGACGGATGTGAGCTGGGTAGATTGCGCGACGGCCGGCCCTCGTCCAGCAGCGGAACAACAGGAACTCCATCTAATACTTGGGCGAAGGTGATACGTGCTTCATCCGTATTGCAAATATTCTCAATCGCATGGATCAGAATATCGCGGTGGTGCTCTGTAAGGGTGCGAATGCGTCGACTCAGTGGCGATGGGGTTTCTGAGTCCTGGTGGCTAATCATTCTGTCGAGATGTAAAGCAGAATTACTCAGCCAGACGTGGTCCTCAGAGTAACTTTATGGCTGTAGATAAAAAGGGGAAGATGCAGCAGGTCGGGAAAAAGTCAGAGGAGCGGGGATGAGCAAAGACCCTGTAAGGAAAGTCAACGTTCGTCTGCGACATTGGAGAACCTGAATGGTGAAGAGGGGAGGGTTGATTAAGCGCCAGCCCGAGCCTCAATTAGTTAACTACCTTACGTTGGTGGAACGCGACCTCCCCCAGGCGCCACGAGCTGAAGTGGGTGTCGGGAAACACAATAAAGCACGACACCGGATTTAGAACAAGATCGTAAATGAAAGAAATAGATAGTTATGAGGTGAGAAAGCAATATGGTCCAACTTTTGCCTTCTCATCGATGTTATGCTTGCTCTGTGTATACCTCGTGGCACGCCTTCTTCAAATGACGCAAAGCCACAGCAGCGGCTATTAAACTGGCCGCATTTGGTTTTTGGGATATGCGGCCGGATGAAAAGGTCTCGTACAAAGTTCCTGTTTCAGGAGCCTACAAGAGAGATGCCCTCATGCTCATCCGATTCGCTATTGGGACAGAAGCGCCGCCCCTAGCCTAGCTTCTGTCTCAGCCGAGCAGTGCGGCGCGGCTCGCTGATTGTAGTAAAGCAATTTTTAAACAAAGGCGATATCTTTCTAATTTTAGATTGCTTCGCTTGAAAGCAATTGTACTACTAGTAGAGGCCATTTGCATCTACGCACTGCCAGCTGGAGTAGTTGGATAGAGAAAACTATTCATAGAGCACTTGAATCAAATGCGAAAGTAAAGATATATTCAATTATAGGCGCCATACGAATGTTACGGGTCTTCGAGGAGCGACTTAGCACAAGCCGAATGATTCAGTACTGCTTGCTCTTCCATGCTAGCAATGCAACACTTTACAGTTGCCAGCTCAGCTAGCAAAAATTAAAATCTCAGAAAAGCACATTGTTCAACATCTCCACTCAATAGTATATACATAGTGCACGTCGAGTCTTTGTTCCAGTTGACAAGCAGCTGTGAGCCAGCGACACGAGCGTCAAGGCACAAATATTCCCTCTGGCAGGGGTAAATGATCCATTGCTACGAATCGGGCTAGCAGCGCCGGAAACGACGTCGAAAGGGCTCAAGCTACGGTTCAAGGTTAATGATTGCTTCCATTTGCCGCATTCTACCAAGCTCCTGGCAACGCACTAGCTTTTGACGCAGTTTGGGCTAAATAGCTTCGTGGTTCAAGGAGTTTTATTACTGGCCTAACTCAGTGTGTGGAGTGGTTTAGTTAGCGGGGATCCAAGGATCCGTCAAAGCCTGGTTGACAAGTGGTAGAAATATTTGCTCGCTGAGTTGTACCACTTTTGTACATATAGGAACAGCACAGCGAGCTTTTTCCATTCCAAAGTCCGCTGCCTGACTCTATCCTATTCGCGAAAGCAAGGCCGTGAACTGACTGAATTAGGAGAAGAGATCAGTTATAAGCGATCACAGTGCATAATCGCGGTGCATACACTATGCCTATGTCCCTGACGTAGATCGAACTTAGCGGGAGGAAGGCCGCGCGCATGCACTTGGAGCGATCGCCAAGTACGCGTCCTCTTCTCGCCAAGCCTGGCTATGAGATAGCTTACCATGCAACCACGGTATGGTGGCACTGAGCCCCGAAAATAGCTGAGCAAAATGAGGCTCTCGCGTGGTAAATATTGACATGGGCAAGGGGGAGGCGACTTTGGTTTGGCCGATCTGCACTTGGCTGCAGAAATGGGCCATGTGCTTCATTTTCTTCTGGCAGGGTCAAGGGTCTCATTCAGCTCCATAGCACGGCTCGGACCCAGTACACTATTGAACTCTCATCCAACGGAGATATGCTGCCAGTCTGTCACTGATTCAGTCTTCGTGATGCATGGTTCAGCGGGTCACAAGGAAGGACAGGAAAAGAATGTGCATCTCGTTTCCGTTGCTCTGTCAGCGAGAACATGGCTGCTGCGGCACGGGCGCTTCGCAGCTGATAATATGTCAAAGTGTGGCCGCGGAGCCGTGGATGGTGCGACGGCGCAACTTTCGGTTTCCGACAGTGCAAGGTTTGCGCTGCTGTCGTGCATTGGTTGGTAGGGCAAGGCTTTTCACAGCTGGATGGGGCAGGTCGACGCGGCCCACCACCCACAACCCGTGTGCGCCCTGAACAACAGCCAGCTGTTGGACAATAGCAACTGCTAGTGCTTTGAGGGTGTGGTTCGGGTGTGGGTATAATTACAAAATATTTAGCGCATTTTCCGTTGCTGCTGCAGCAGTGACAAGAAGATGGCTCTGGGTGGCGTGGTCGCCAGTCTCCACTGTGCTCCTTATCAGATGATCAAGATAAATTTCTCAGGATCTGATAAGAATTCTTGGAAGAGCCCTCCGGGCAATGCATTGAAACGAGTCGCATTAAAGTAGTGCAGAATTTGGCAGGGCATTATGGTGTCAAATTCTTTTACAAGGTTCGAACTGCCGTCTCATCATGGCGCCTTAACAACGGCCTTCCTCGGACATTATCGGCTGCTCCTCTCAGGGCCAGGATCCTAGCTCAAGGATAGTGTACATGGATTTAGCCCCCCTCCTCACGCAACCAGGTGGATCTAATCAGTGGAATACTGTCTCCGAGGATCCTGTCGCAAGTCGTCGCCGCCCCCGGTATGCGGCATCCCCCGTAAAACGGCGACTCAGCTCAAGGCTCCTCCGTCTTCGAGTCCAATTTTCCTGGTCGCCTCCGCAGAGCTCAGCTGTATTTCCCGCACACCACTTTCATCGTTGGTCCGGCTAATCGGGTGCGTGCGAGTCGATTTTTTTTTTCCCTTTTCCTTTGCTTGGTTCTGGTTTGGCGACGCACTTATAAACCGTTCACCCACCCACCCCCATCCGTCAGTCATGTTGCGTGGTTCTAGTGCACAACCTCCCCAGCAAGGAACGACTGCCGCCACCAGCGACGCGCATTCGCATCTGCTCTCACAAGCCACGCGGAATCAACACGCTTCGGGTTCGCACAGCGACATGTCTGCCAACGCCCAGAGAGAGGAAGGCTACGGCGCCGTCCAGCACGGCGACGTCAAGCACGGCGACACTGAGAGCGGAAAGCGGTTCTCCGACGACGAGATCCGCGAAGTCAACGAGGATGGTCGCACATCCGAGACGAGCTCGGTCCACATGCAGGACGGTGTTAAGCGTGTTGAGGCCATTACCACAGTCTGGTCTAAAAACACGATGATTGTCATGTTCATTCTGTAAGAGAATTACAATGTTGTTTTTTGTCGATGCATTACCTCGTGCTGGAGCAGCCCGAGGCTGGCTGCAAATTAAAGTCTTGTAGCTGACAGTTCGCAGCCTTTACCTCGTCAGCTTCGTCGATACACTCCTGCAGAGTGTCCAGGGAGCCCTTACTCCTTATGTCACCTCTAGCTTCCAGGCACACAGTCTGCTTGCTGTGACGGAGATTTTGGCCTTCATCCTGGGTGGTGTCTGCACGCTCGCCATTGCCAAAGTCATCGATATTTGGGGCCGCGCCGAAGGCTTTGCCGTGATGATTCTGATGATTATCGTCGGCATGATCATGAAGGCTGCCTGCATCAACGTCGAAATGTACACTGCTGCCAACACCATCTACTGGGTCGGACACATTGGCACGCAGTACATTATTCAGATCATCTATGCCGACATGACAACCCTGCGCAATCGTATGGTGCTGTTTGGAGTGCTACAGCTGCCCAACATTGCGGCCACCTTTGGCGGCCCCAAGATTGCGGAGCTCTTCTTCAAGCACTCCAACTTTCGATGGGCCTTTGGTGCTTTCTGCATCATCATGCCCGTCTTTGCTGCTCCTGTAGTCATTTTGTTTTTCCTCAGCAAGCGTAAGGCGCAGCGAGAGGGCAAATTTCCCGAGCGAGCCAAGACCCGCACATTCTTGGAATCGGCCAAGCACTACGCCATTGAGTTTGACGGTGAGCAGCGCAGTTTTCTCTCGCGACTATATCGTTTGGTATACTAATTCGGATCGCGACAGTTGTTGGCATGTTTCTCACCATTTTCGGCTGGAGTCTCCTTCTGCTGCCTTTCAACTTGGCCAACCGTGCTCCTCAGGGTTGGAAGACTGGTTACATCATCGCCATGATCGTCCTCGGTGTTGTCTTGCTAGCTGCTTTCGTCATTTGGGAGAAGTTCTTCGCCACTGTTCAATACTTCCCCTTCAAGCATCTCAAAAACAGAAGCATTCTCGGCGCTAGCTTGGTCTATGGCTTCATGTTCATCTCAATCTTCACTTGGGACACGTACTACTACTCTTACCTTCTGGTCGTCCACAACCTGGAGATTGCCAACGCCAGCTATGTGCTCAACGCATTTTCTCTCATGTCCTCGATCATCGGCCCTCTTACCGGCGTGTAAGTTTCATTCTCATGTGCGGCCTCAAACTTCAACTACTAACCCCATTTTAGGCTTATTCGATACTACGGATACTACAAATGGCCTTCTGTGAGCATGACTCCATTTGCGGTGCTCGGTACGGCACTGCTCATCTACTTCCGTAACCCTTCGTCTCACGTTGGCTACCTTGTCATGTGCCAACTTTTCAACGGTATCTACAGTGGCGTTTGGGCTGCGACCGCGCAGCTTAGCGTCATGGCAAATGTCTCCCATCAGGAGGTTGCCGTTGCGTTGGCTCTGTACAGTCTGTTTGGATCCATTGGCGCAAGCATCGGACAAGCGATTGCTGGTGCCATTTGGAACAATGTCCTGCCTGGGCAGCTCGTGAAGAATCTACCCGAGGACCTCAAGGACCTTGCTGGCGAAATCTTTGCCGATATCACAAAGCAGCAGAGCTATCCTATGGGTAGTCCTGCCCGTGATGCTATCATTGCCTCGTATGGTCATGTCCAACGAATCATGGTCATCGTGGGCTGCTGCTTCTTGCCGCTTTGCATTGCGTGCTTGTTCCTTTGGAAGAATATCAATGTCAAGAAGCTGGAGTCTTTTGAGCGCCGCAAGAAGGGTACCATTTTCTAGTTTCGCAGTTTCGCTATCAAGTCGGGTCTCTTCAGTGCGGGAAACACGCACCTTTTCAAGACGGGCTTCTAAGTCGAAACTAAAAAGGTACTACATACAAAGATATTTTAATGTGTTTTTTTGTAAATGACACTGTGAGAATGACTGGGACTGATCCAACAGTCTTGCGATAGGCCGCTTGATCAGGCTGGGTGTTGGGTCTCCCGTCAAGACCGACCTGCCAATGACTATCCATTTCGCGCGAGATGTAATTCGGTATGAAACCATTAAAAACGCGAGTTTTACAGAAGTGCTCTTGGGCCTCTGCGCCATCATTCTTGTGCAATACAACGCAATAGGCCATGGAAAACTAAATAACGGAAAATACCACCGGATTTAAATAGCGCCCGCTTGATAGGTTGGGTTCGTCGCTACATTGCTGCAAGCCTCAACACTAGTCACTGCCAGCGAGGTTACATCGAGACAACGGCCACAATTTAGAAGGGCCTTTTGCCAGGGTACAGGGTCCTTCTGTCTTCCCCGCACCAGAAATCTAGACAAGTCTTAGATTTGTGAAATGCAGGGGCATATTCTTCTTCTTTGTTGATTTTTGTCCAGGGGCAGCTTCGACAGCGAATTCTTGCCCTGCCAATCAACTATTGTCCCCTCGGCGCTGCGATCGGATAATTGCCACCTGAGCTCACAAGAACCTTCGCTGTGCTCGGGCTTCTTCTCCCATTCACGCCACGGTTGATCAATCCCTCTGCGCGCCATGCGTGGTACCGAAACCCCCAGCGTCCGCGACCCGTCGGTTACCTTTGAGGAGTACATGTACTGGGCGAAACTCACGCGAAGCAAGGAGGCAAAAGCAAATACGGCGGAGCTCACTGCGAGTAGCGGCAGGATCCTTCGCAGCTCTCTCAAGACTCGGCCCGCCGCCGAGAAGGCGAGTTCGGCGGTTGTGCAGCTCGTGGACCCTGGAGAGCAAAATGCCAGCTCTAATGATGATGACCGCACGAGCATGATGCGCCGCGCCACGCAAGAAGAATGGACCCATGCGGAGCGTGGCCTACGCACGACTAGCTGGGGCGCGGTCTTTTTCCTCATCACGACGGACATTATAGGACCGATGACGACGCCTTGGGCGTTTGCCCAGACTGGATATGGTCCTGGCGTGGCGCTGTACACCGTCTTTGGCGCTCTGGCCGCCTAGTACGTGCTCGCGCGCATCTCAACTGTACGTGTCGCAATTGATGCGCTAACGAGGTTCAGCTCAGGATATGCAATCTGGAAGACGTACCTTGGATTAGACTCGGAGAAGTACCCACTGCTTACTTTTGGCGACATCTTTTATCGGCTATTTGGCGCTGTGCCGCGCCACTGCGTCAACTTTATGCTGAGTTTCCAGCTCATGCTGATTGTCGCGACGCTGATCCTCCAAAGCGGGCAGGGCATTTCCCAAATTTCGCAAGGCCGTGATGCCATCAACGGCGATGGTCTGTGTTTTATTGTGTGCATGCTCATCTACACAATCGCGGGCCTTCTTGTGGGCCAAGTCAAGACGCTTCGGCGCGTGGCCTGGCTTGCCAATGTTTGCGTCTGGGTGAATGTCGCAATTCTTCTTATCTGGTATGTCACCGCCGCAGAGAAATCCAAAACTCTCTAACCAATTTTAGCGTTGGTGTCGTCGTTCACTATCCTCCAAACTTCAAAGCTACCGAAGCTTCATACGGGAGGGACTTCGGCCCGGGCCCGATTCGCACATTTGCTGGACAGCCTCCGGCCGGAATGGCAAGCGGTGGTACAGGGTTCGTGGCCTCGCTCAACGGTCTGAATCAGGCCGTATACTCGTACGGAGGCTGCATGGTGTTTGTGTCGTTCATGGCAGAGATGCGACATCCGATGGACTTTTGGAAGTCGCTCCTCTGTGGCCAGGCCTTTATCTACTGTGTCTACATCTTCTTTGGCATGTTTGTCTACTCGTTCCAGGGACAGTTTGCCTTCAACCCGGTGATGCAAGGACTGTCACCTTATACTTTTCAGACGGCAACCAACGTGCTCTTCCTCATGAGTGGCCTCATCGCCGCTACTCTTTACAGCAACATTGGCTTCAAAGTCATTTATCTGGACATCTTCCAAGAAATTTTCAAGTTCCCGCCTCTGACAGAGAGAAAGGGCAAAATTGTTTGGGCATTCTGTATGCCTGTGTTCTGGCTTTTTGCATTTGTGGTCGCGGCCGCTGTTCCGCAACTATCCTACGTTTCCGGTTTCATCGGGGCCTTTTTCATTCTCTCGCTTACTTACACAGCTCCTGCCGTTCTTGCGCTGGGTTTTCAGCTCAAGAGTGACGCGATGGTGGATGGTGAGGACTTCGATCCCGAGACACGCACATATTCATACATCGACACTGGGCTGAAGCGGCATTGGCGTGCATACAAGAAAAGACCTTTGCTCAACACATTCAATTTTGTTTTCATGCTGGGTGGCTTGGTGACAACGGCTCTCGGTGTCTATTCCAGCGTCGAGGGTTTGATCGGTGCATTCAATGGGAAGAGTGTAGCGACAAGTTTCGGCTGCAAGCCGCCAGTTTAACGAGCACATATATAATCAAACAATGGATTCATCGGGTTATATCTTGATATTAGATTACTATCAGTTTTATGACTGCCTAGTGTGATTGGCATAACCTGTCCCCGAGAAATGTATCCATCAGTTTTGCCTTGTGTATCCGCATCATACAGCCCTCGTGTCGGAGCTGTAGATCCCATATTAATCTAATTATAACTTTTTTACAGCAGGGCGACGGCAGCGGCAATACCAGCAACGGGGGCCAGGTACTTGGCGCCGTTGGTAGGCGCCGCGTTGGGAGCGGTGGTCGAGGTGGCACCACTGCCGCTGCCGCTGGAGGTACCACTGCCGGTGGTCATGCCGCTGCTGGACTGGGAGGAGCCGCCGCCAACGCCGCCGGGCATGGTCATGGAGGAGGACATGGTGGGCATGGCGCCCGAGGAACCAGAGGACAGGGCGGTCACGGAGCCGGAGCTCACGCCGCTGCCAGAGCTGGAGCTGGAGCTGCCGCCAGGGAGGATGCTGGAGGCGACGCTGCTGGCCGAGGAGAGGAGGCCGCCGCCGCCGCTCTGGGTGGGAATGAGGCTGCTGGCCTCAGAGATGACGGTGTCGGTCAGGCTGGGAATGGGGTTCTGCTGAGCGAAGGTGGTGGCAGCGAGGCCGAGGACGACAGCGGAGTACTTCATGATGGGCTATAGTTTGTTTTGTGTATGACACTGAAGAAAGATAACGATTGTGTATGAGATATGGGTATAAGAGTGTGGGTTTTGAAAGAGAGAGCTTAGTGAATGGTTAAAGAGCGGGAACAGAATGGGCTTTATAACATGGCGAGAAAAGACAACTACGGAGAGGTTGCGTAAGGTGCTCATTCATCTCTCCCTGAGCTCTGTAGCGTCGCCCCGGAAAACAATGATGATCCGTTACCAGTCTAGTTTGTGATTCTCCAGAGCGCCAGGGAGAGATCGGCAGGTGCGTACCGGATATGTCACTCGGGCGCAAACAAAACAAAAACGGGACGGCCGGCGCAGACGGTGGCCCAGTCTTATTTGCCTGCTTTGCTTGCTTGCTCGCCCAGCGGAGCGGAAGCCCGCAGAAGCCACTGTCATGGGCGACAAGCTTTGCATCACACCCTCACAGGGGAAGATGTTGCTGTGGGTTTTTCAATGTGGCAAGTATGTGCGTCCATCAGCTTCGGGCCATGAAGCGGCGCCGCTGCGGCACCGGAGCCTTTTGGACGGATGACGCATTGCATTGATTTCCAGCTGCCTTTTTCAAACAAGGAGCGACGCACCTCTGCAAGGTTGGGAACGTATGGGGAG
>JARDXD010001492.1:0-78632 GCA_029218145.1 Aphanocladium album
GGGGGAAGGGGGGGGAAGCCGACGAACCTTGAAGGTGGTCGTTGAGAGAGCTCTCTGCGGGCAGTTCACAAGGCTTGTGGCGTACAATATGGTAAGTGACGGTCCTCGGCCTACGCATATCCGGGGATGCCACGCCTGGTACGATGGTATCGAGACGGTCGCGGGTCACAAAGACCGGATATCCCGCCGGAGGGTCGTTGGTTTTCGTAGTCACTGGGCGCTTCCGTCAAGCCAAAGGCAACGCCAGTCCATGAGTTCACATCGTTACTCGTGTCGGGATGCTGGCCTGGGCGCTGGCCTTGGCTCTGGCTTTGACCATGGCCGCCAGGCAGCTCAAAGCACAGATCCAACTCCGCGCAGACGTCGGCGAATGTGCGGCCATTCTCGTGCTCCCCAGGGTGCTGGTACACACCCGCAAACTGCTTCGGCGCGAAGAGGTTTCCAAGGGTGAGTCGCACGTTCCACGCGCTTGAACGTATCGGGCCCGTGGTGCCGGACATGGTTGTTCGTAGCTATTGCGAATTGACGTTGTTGTTGTTCTCGCTGCTGAGCACTTCTGGGCGCTGTTAGGCGCCGTTGGAGTGGTTGCGTCTCCCTGCACCAGTCGTGTCGAGTTGCAGCCGTCATGCGTTGTCGCCGCTGTTTGACGCAGTCGCTCCTGTTGGACACCGTTGGACACTGTTGTGCGCCGGTCGGTGTGTTGTGGCAAGTCGCACGTGTTGTGTGTTGTTGGATTTGTTGCACCTGGTCGCGGCTGTTTTGATACTTGATTGTTGCTGTTGTTGCTCGATGCAAAATCACAACATCGCTGCGTTTGCAGCATCCATAGTCGTCGCGACTTAGCTTGGTTGGCCCGACGACGGTCCGGCCAAGACTGGGAGTAAATAAGTGTTGACGATACACAAGGAAAGAAAAACGGAAATCAATAACGATAGCGATATTTTTTATGATAGCCAACTAGATGTCTCTTTTTGTTACTTTCACTCTTTTTTTTGGCCCGCTGCGATGTTGACGTATTACATGCCTCAAGCCGTTCTGGGCCGCGACACCACCAGCCGCGCATGCCTACCCTGCAGATCAGCAACGTATCTACACTCGGTTTTCCTGTGCGCTTGCACGATACGCATTAGTAAATTGGGTTGAAAAGCGAATCACTCCTGCTTTTTGACTCCACACCGTTGTGTGCATGTACCAACGCAGCTGGGCTGCGCTGCAATTCCTGGCCAGCTTGCCGTGGGTGAGTTGACAGATGTCTTGCTGCGAAGCCAGCATCATAATGGGGTCTCTTGCGGTGATTAAAACGCAGAGCAGCCGGGTCCACCCGGGCCCAGCACTCCCCAAATTACCAAGGATCGACCAGATAGACATCTGGTTGTGCTTGAAGCAACATACTATTATTTTCTCAAGAACTTATATTCATAACAGGACGAGATCGAGTGCTACCCTGCAAGCCAGAGCCGTGGTTGATGGCTTGCGGTAGCCCCTGCGTACAGTATCCAGTCAGAGTAGTTTGCGCTACTCGTTAAACAATCATTTCATGTCTCTTGTTTTCGGCGATACCAACAGCAGGGCTGCCAGTGGGTAGAAGGACCGGAGACAAAAGTTGTCGGGTTCGGGCCATGAAGATGCTACGGAAAGCCCCTGATGAGTGCGCCGGCGCGCCTCCGGCGTCACGCCAATCATAGCCGCGGCACGATCATCCGTAGAGCATAGCTAGCACGTCTCTTTGCTTACCCCAGAGCTACACACCATATAGACGTTAAATGATCAAATCAAAATCAAATCAACCGAAACTGAGAGCGGAAAGCCCAAGACCAGCTTTCCAGGCAATTGCGAAACGCGCTGAACAATTTTCTTCTGCATACGAAAAACACTTCGCGCTGTATCTCAGAGCAACGCTCCTCCAGCAATGGAAAGTCGCCTCTTGCGGCCAACCCCTGCCCAGGACGTCTCTTTTAGCAATAAGGCAAATGCTCTGCGCGCACATCCACCTGCGAAGGAAGTCTCCTTTGCAGGCGTTCCTCCTGCCCCACACGAGATCCAGCCCGGCAACCGTGCAATTACTCTCAAGGAAACCCTGGAACGCAGACAACAAATACCAAGGAAGATACGCGGATTCCCATCCGCCTCCGAGATGACGCAGAATTCTTCGAGACAGGCGGTTGTTCTCTCCTCACAAGAATATCAGCCTAAACAGATGGGTGTACCACCTTAATACCTCGAGCTATCCTGTCTCCAACGGTTTCAGGCTACAACGTCTTTACTCTGCTGTGGCACGCTTCAAAGCGCAGTACGTAATGAGTTGTGAAGCAATATGAGAGAGAGCCAGGCTGCTCGAACGTGTACGGCGAGCTGTGATTCGCAGCGCTCGGTGGTGGGGAGGGGTTGTTAGTGGTAGTCCTCTGATGCATGGTGACGACATTCTTCAGCTCATGCAGCTATAAAAGTTTTGCCAATTTTCAGACTCGAGAGATTCAGTTAACCCCGGTTAAATTCATTCGACCGCTGGATTTCCTCTGCACCCATGACACTCCAGCTCTCCCTCCCTACGGAGAAAGGCCGCGCCGGCAAGCCTCGTCTGAACCCTTATACGCGCCTCCTCTCTCGCTTCTACGAGCCCTTCTTTCTCCTCCACAGCCTGAACAACACTCGCGCCGCGCACCTGCCGTATCCTATTTCAGGCTCTCTGAAACAGGAACAACGCAGGGTTTTCATGCGCAGCCTTGCTTTTATATGTGACGGGAGAAAGGGTGGGCAATCTTTCACCGCGTTTGCAGTGGCAGAGGTAGAAGGAGAGGATTTTCCTGATGAGGGAGAGTTTGTGTTTCTCGTGTCGTCTAAAAAAGCGACCAAGTGCAAGCTGATGCTGGAGAGGTCGCTGACGGCGCTACTACAGTACACGACGGCGAAACAGGAAAAGATGGCAGAACTTCAGCGAGGGTTTTTAGACAGATGCGTGGAGTATGCACGTGAGCGAATCACAGCGTACATATTAGATTTGAGAAGGGCTATTCTGGGGTGTATCGCCGAAGTGGAAAGTCAGAAACAAAATGTTATAAGTGAGTAGAATATCCTGGAGGATATGGAGCAGAACTCTAGCCTCCGGCCGTTGACGCTCTTCATGGACTGCTTCCGCAGCTGCAAACCGACGGTGCACAGTGAAGTCGAGGTGCTAGAGCACTTTTATCGATACAATCTCAAGTTCCTCGACAATGACCGCTACGTGTATTCTAGCAAGCCAGCCTGTTTTGCCTGCAAGCTGTATTTCACCCACCACCCAGCCAAGATGGTCGTCCCGGAATCACACGAAAAGGTTTACCTCAACTGGGGTCCGCCTATGATTCGGGGCTTCTGCAAAGGGGACCCCGCGTCGGATTTGCAGCGGGACCTGATGAACAAGATTACGCAGGCGGTAAGAGATGAGGCGTTAGGGCAAGTCCTAGGGCGAAATCAACCGTTGGGGTGGCATGCAGACTCAACCACAGGCCTGGACACGCTACCACCGCTCCAAAATGGGGTTCAGGGCGATATATCTACACATTCGAAACAGCAGTACACCGTTTTTGAGGCTGATGATTCAGGGTTTGAGTCGGGCTCAGTGCAAGATTTGTTAGATGCTATAGAGCAGAAGAAAGGAAAGAAAGACGAAGTCGAGTCAGCGGGACCAGTCACGGCGGACGTGTTTGACGTATTAAAGGGAATTTTAGATGGTGTGCTGCGGGAGGACATAGCCCGGGATACGGGCAGTAACTACCAAGAGACAGATGATGACGAAGGAGGCGCATTATTATGGGTAACAAATAGCTTGGAGAAAGTGATTGTAGGGATTGACGAATAGTTAGATTGCATCAGTTTCATACAAAAAATAGCCTCATTCCTCGGCCTCGAAACATGGATGCTGCTGTAAAATGTGTCTCTTTAACGACTCGCGACGGACAAAGCCATTACCACTACCAATACAGCTTGCGACAGGGCAAAAGAGCCGTTGAAGAGTGTGAGGAGCGTGAATTTCCTGGAAATGCCGCTTCATTTCTTTTTGCTCTGTAGTGCGGACTTGGCGGCAGTCGCCAGCGGGACAGAGCACGGGTTGGAAATGTTTCTTGGCATGACGACTTAAGAACATCGCGTTAGCAGAGAAATTTGATGGCAGTGAGGGAGCGTACCGGAAATCTGTACCATTTTGGAATACACGCGCAACATGGCATCCCACCACTGGACATCGGTACTGGCCGTCTACACCCTTATAGTCCTCATTGTGCCACGGCATCTCCATCTCCGGAAATATCCACTCATTTTCAAACCCTTCCTCAAACCTTGCCGTGTACTCTTCTATCCTGCAGTTCCTAATCAGCTCCACCTCACTCCCTAGGCGCTGCCAAGTTGGCACCACCTCGCAGTCCATCCTTAGAATGGCGAGCATGGATATCTGTCGACTCGATGATGCAGAAAAGGCGTCTCAGTAACGCGCGTAGTCAACATGAATCGGGATAATCACAGGCGGTGCGGGACCGGTTTTACCCTGGTCTTCTTCGGGGAATGGCTGTAGGGGGCAGTGTGGGCTTCGGCTAGATGAGACGAGCGTAGTGTGGGCTATATTTGGGACAGCGACATCTGTCAAGCTTGGGTCGCGATAGAGCAAGCAGGGGTTGATTGTAAGTGGCTCTTCTTCATCGTCACCCGTATTTTCCATGATGGGCACCAAATTGACGATTCGTCTTAACGGACAACTCAAACATCGCGATACAGGTGCCTGGGGATGTGGGGATATATACTTCACAACGGCTCCAGAGGCCTACCACTAAATTTACTCATGCATGTCTCTCGCAAAACGCCACATGAGTTACTTGTATTACAAGATGTCACTACATAAAGTCTAAAGAAAAGAACTCGCCAAATTTTTCCCGAAACAGAGAAACCAAAAGAATTGCTTCAATGTGCCTGGCGCCTGCGGCTATACGGCCTCACTCTGTGTAATCAACATTCGCCTCGGTTATTAGTTCACTAACACTATTCCCCCACAACACAGCGAGTATGCAAGGCGATCAGCATTTTTACTTTCCGAAGTAGATCTTTCTTCTGAACAAGTTATTGGGACCATTATGTATGATCGCTTAAAGGAGGCGGAGAAAGAGGCACCAAGACCGAGCCGCGAGTTATTTGCGTAACCGTTGGCACACGAAAGAGACATTAGGCTTGCCAGAATCGAGACTATGGCGATTGGCCAAGCCTAACTAATTGGTGGTGTAGGGTCTAATCTGCTCGCTTGCCACGTCACAAGCAGCCATGATTATCGTGATCAGCAGCAGACCAATCGTAGGCAGACACGTACTGGGATGCATATGCAGGTCTTAAGGCGCAGCCAGTGGAACTGCCAAAAGATGTTTGCAAGCGCCACAAAGTGAACGAGTATTTTGACTATGGGTGTAGGCTATGCCAATTCTTGACATAGTTGAGAAATAGTAACGAAAAGTGTGTGCATATCGATTAGTTGCCTTGCCATATACCGGATGATGACAACCGCCCAGAGAATGCGAGATGCTGGCCAGTGTATACTTAGGCAGGCACTTCCCTATTACCAAGCTGAAAATTGATTGGACACTATGCACTGCTAGCACATCGATTGGCCACCGACACAGGCTCTCCACTTACTGCCTGACTACTGGCGACTTGTCGCTGTAGTATAGGTGTCGCGAAGCATCCCCTCCACGCCACTAGGACCCGGACGGTCGAGATATCGCCTTCGTCTAGTATATCCTTTATGGACCCCCTTAGCCGTACGCATTAGGGACGGTTATTAGCAGTAAAGTGTAGTATGTTTTGACATCTTTATCACGTAGCCTTTCTAGTCATATTATGAATGCTAACTTTACTTAAAGATGAGGCGTGGTGTATATACTACGATTGGCTGGCGCCTAGGTTAGTGGGTCAGGTAGTTTATCTAATTTTATTCCTGGTCGCGGGAATCTAACTCTATCCCCTATTGACGATTGATTTTAATCCAACCCTACTGTAGTTGTGCTAGACTGTACAGTAGGTAGCAGCCACGCTCGCACGACAAATGCTATGAACTTCTTCCACATCTGCCGATATCGGTACCGCGTATTTGACTCCGTCATGACCGAAAATGCGTTTGACTGGTAGCTGTTGGGCTTAGACGTCACGAGCCAACATCTGATGAGTCGACTAGTATTGCGCGTCGTCGTCTCACATCGGTCGAGCATTGGGTCAACAGCAGCCAAAACACAGGCGCGTCAGAACGGCAGATGATGATGTCTGCATCCCCATCTTTCTCTCCTTGGCCAAGGAAAAGATCATGTTTAATCTTGGCTGTAGAGGTCATGGCCTTTAAAATGTCCCTGCGGGCGCCCTTGTACGTCTCTCGCCATTGTGTTCGGTCGAGCCATGGACTTATGGCTGCAAGCGAGTCCTCTCCTAACGCCTTGGCATAGAGCCGAGACTCGTTTTTTTTTTCGTCCGTTGATCGCGCCGATGCAATACAGCTGATCTATGCCCCCCCACAGCTTTCTTCGTTGCTTCTGAGATTCAGCCTTTCTTCGTGCTTGATGCTGCCGATGATGTAGCCACTGCTGTCAATGCTTGAGTGGCATACATGGGGTGTGCCCACAGCGGTAGCGACAAGCGACCAATCTCGAACCAGCCACTAGCACGCCTTGAGGGGAAGAACCTCTGACAAGCGACACTATCCCTCCATGGTCGTTGTTTCTGCGCCTCTGCCTCGCTCGCATCGCCGATGCCGCCCTCCGAAAAAAACTTGCGCTTCAGATCAGGTCGACCTGCAGTGTGGTTGTTCTCCCAGTCGTGGCAGGTACGGCAGTGTGCTTGTATCTTTTGTAGCTGTCGTGCGATATATGGACATTGTCGGCATTTCAGTCCGCTGCGGAGCCGCAAGGTGTGGGATGGGACCGGTGGTTGGGAGCGGGTATAAAAAGCCGACTAGATCACTCTGGTCTCGAATAATAGCAGGCAAGTTCTTTACTGCCTCTGAAATTTTTCTCCGTCGTTGTATGCAGATGTCTTTATGTCGCACTCTGAGATGGGTGAAGACTTCATCTGCGACCACCGCGAATTCGCATTTCTTGCAGACCGCGACCCGGTATTGCTGTAGAAAAATTATCGGCTCAAGCGACTCCATAGTGCGAATCAAAACGGCTTGTTAAAATCAGTTGTACATGGCTACTATCTGCAATAATCCGCGGTTTCCTGGCACCCTTCATCAATTTAACAGTTTTTCCTTTGCCTTTGCATAGAACGCGTTTCTGCGCGTTCGCGTTAAATGATGCCTTTGATGCATGTAATCCTATTGGCCTAGACTGCCGTGAGTGGGCCTGCCAATTTATCCAACTCTACCCCCGGTCACGGAAATCCAACTCTACCCCCTGTTGTTGCTGATTTCCAATCCAACTGTACTGCAGTTGCGCTGGACTGGGTTAGTAGGCTGGTGGAGCGGAAGGGGCAATGAGAGCAAGCGGCGGCTTTCTGCAAGGCTAAATGCGGGTGCTGCGGGCAGCCATCTCGCCTGGGTGGCAACTGGCGTGGATCAGGTAGCTGCAGCGTATTAATGAGTTTGTTCAAGCCGGATCGTGCCTTTCTTGGGATGCCATGTTTCTCCCCGAGGTGCCGGGACACACGGTCGCGGTCCGCTTTCAAGGCAAAGCCACATTCGATGCATATAATCGCCAATTCTGGCTGATTGAAGTAGAGGCCGAGTTGCATCCTCAGGTCGGAGCGACCCGCATACCTGGGGCGCCGCCATTGAGACGTCAGGCCGCCCCATAGCACTAGATGGGGCTCGCTAACTTTCCTCCCTTGAACAACCGGCACTACTTGCAGGATGGAGCGGGTAGAGGCGAGCCGCATATGTAGCAATGGTTTATCGACAATATTAAAGAAGGGAATTCCAGAGGAAAAGCGGTGGCCGCGTAGTATATACTATTAATCACCTCTACGGCAATCTTAATTTTACACGCGTTTTATTACACTCGTACGCGAGCAGGCCGACCTGGGGTGCTCCGCCGGCTGGGCATCAGCGTATGGCGTTGTCTGATTGGCTGCCTACAGTTTTGGGAACGGGCCCCGTTTCGAGTGATTTGGGACGCGTCTCGCGCACCAGGGTAGCCATTTGGGGGATTCGGGGCCCGTTCCCGAGATGATCTGAGCAGGGGTCGAGGCACGCAGTTCATTGGGCGAGAAGCGGGAACGGGGCGCGTTCCGGTAGACAATACTTGAGTAGGGGCCATTGAACGCTGGTGGAGTTGTACTCATCACTAACTCTTGCGCCATGCTCTCGAGGTGTTGGTGCTGTAGTGTGCAGAGACTAGAAAACAAGACAGATATTTTTGCATTTCACAAAGGCAAGACAATAGCTCCGGTATCATGAATCATAATATTTACATGCAGCGTTCGGCCGGCCAAAATGTCACTGGTCACATCGGTTCGGCTCTCGGAGTCTCCCCAACTCGAAGTTGACATCAGCGAGAAATGCGCGACTGTTGTAAGGTGTAATGTAGTTGTCAAAGCCGTATCGTTCCTCTCGTCGCACCCGTTTCCTTATATCATCGTCATCGTCGTCGTATTCGTCGGCATCATCGTCATGGACCGGCCGCCGTCTCTTAGACGGATCGCCCAGCGCAGTGTGCGTTGGGGTGTGCCCTGAACCGGGCGTCGTGGGCAGGTTTGACCGACCGCTCAGTGGCGTGCTGCCTCCGCTGGCTGTATGGATGAGGCTGGTGCCCGATGTTAGGACCCCGCTCGCGGCGTCAGGCGACGGCAGTTCCTGCGTTGGGCGCTTAGCTGCCATGTTTTCAATGCAGCACATGTCGTAGTGGTGGCGAAGGGCCATACGGTCCACGCTCCTGGCCACTTGCGCCTTTTGCCCGTGGTAAGGCTCGAGGGATTTATAGGGTACGAAGACGCGGACGCGTAACGTAGTCGGATGGATGGAAAAGAGGCGAGTGTCGAAAAAGTCGTGGAGATGCTTCATCAGCAGGATGCCATTGTCGGCGCTCCATGTCATGTGCCAGGCCTGGCAGAGGCGGCGCGCGCTATCTTGTGGAGTTTCGTTGTTGTCGCCGTCCTCCATGGGATAAAGGTGGTAGTGCTGCTGCGGCACAATATGGCAGGCTTGCACGCCAGGGCCGATGGGCTGTATCAGGCTCCATGGCTCTCCGTCGCCCGACACGGCGCAGCAAGTAGCCTGGGCGATGCACGCCATACGGAACTCGTTTACTTTCTTGTTGGCAGCGTCTATATCAATGTCGAGGCTGGCGGGCGCAATCATGTCGGCATAGTCGTTGTCGGCTTCGCCGTCCACTTGTTTATTGGATAATGTCGAGCCAGAGGTTCGTTTCGGGGGCGATTGGGAGCGCGCCTTGAGCTTGCGTCGCAGGGGCATCATATTGAGGCGAGGGTCTGAAGGCGTCTTATTGTATGGAAGGTACGAGGGATGGCGAAAGCGGCGGGGTTCGGGAAGGTAGCGAGCGCATTGTGCTACACATGTCAGCCGCGATGTTTGAAGGGGTCTGATGGAAGACGAACCTTGAAGATGATCCTTGAGCGAGCCGGCAGCAAGCATGCAGGATTTGTGGAGCACAGTATGGTATGTGACTGTTCTCGGCTGCCGCATGCTGGATGACGATAGACCGGGCATTTTCTTGTGCAGGCTCTCGCGGGTGATGAAGGCGGGGTACCCGGTACCGTCGGCGTCTTCGGGTGCATCCGTCAGTGCAAAGGCGATGCTGTTGGCCCACGAATCGACGATGTCGTCCCCATTCTGGCGCGTATCGCTCTGGGCGCCAGGAAACTCAAAGCATAGGGCGAGCTCGGCGCAGATGTCGGCAAACGTAAGCGTCGGCGCGCGGGGGTTCTGGTACACGCCAGCAAACTCGTGAGGGCGATCGCAGGTGCCAATCGTCAATCGAACGTTCCAGCCAGCCGTTCGCATCGGCGCCGATATAGCGCTCGACATTTTGTCGTTGGAACCGATGGCAGTCGAGATTTTGGCGTGGTCAAGGGGATTGCGAAGTGGTTCCACTGGCTGGTTGGCGAGGATAGCTTGCAATCTATGGTGGGTGACTAAGCCCGTGGGTTGACCCAGCAACGCAATATGCAACTTCACCGCCAGCCAGACATGGAGCATGAAAAAGGACCGAGGGTCATGTTAAAAATTACTAATTGTTAGCTCTAGGGCCTTGTTTGTGTCGCGGTGTTTTTTCTTGCGAGGGCACATTTGTGGTGTTATACACGTTCGAGTCCTGTCACGCTGAAATTATGGGCATGCTCAACTGATTGCTACCGGAACAGGCCCTGTTTCCACCTCTCGCCCACCACCCATGCGGTACCCTTCTTGATTTCACTCCTTGTGACGGTGAAATTTGATTTCATTCTGCGTAACGTGCCTCAACTAGCTTCTCTCGATCGGGTGGACTAGCCGGAGTGGCCTTCCATTGCGTGGTAGCCGTGCGAGTACAATGTAATCTCGGATCCTCTTGAGCTCATGGCCGGGGAGATAATGTGTGTCGCAAGTGGTCAAACACATCTCGGCCTGGTGTCAACGTCTGTTGGCATCGGATGCATACGGCCAGGTTATAGTCTCTTCTGATTTGAAGGTGTCGATCTACGGCGGACACCTCTCGTCCGCGTCGACTGACGTTCTCTCATCTGTGCGAAGGTTATCGGAGATCCCGATGCTATTCTTTGCCTACATCTACTGTAACCCCTTTGGGCAGGCTGCTTTGGTTGTATGTTTTTTAACCCTGAACAGCCTTTCCTGAACCCTGGCCCGCGTCGGTTTAATGCTGACCAGTGCATTCTCTTCCGAATTCTGACCCCGGTCCCACCAAACGCTGACCCCAGATCAAACGTTGCCCTGACCAAATTGAACCCTGGCCCGCCATCTGTCCCAAGAAGTCTGTTTCAGCATCCTTGACCTTTTACCCCACTAGCACCAAGAATCGGCGCGAAATGAGGCTAACTTCCCCGACTGGAATAGTAGGCTTTAGTGTATGTGATCTAGAAGCCTCTTGCTCATGGTGTAATTCTCGTATTTGGTCTATAACAACTTGAGGGTTTAAAGGCTAAATACCTGTTTTTTGAAGGTAGAGAGTATTGATTTTTTCCTTATTGTTTGCTGGCGTACGCGGTTGATAACCATGAAGAACTCGAGCTTTGAGATATTATCAGCGCCATTACGCACCAGCGTATTAATTGCCTCTGAATAATGATATTTGATAGGCGAAAAAATAACAATATTAAGAGGTTGAAGAAGATGTGTTAGCTGTGGAGGTAGGCTAAAAATAGTGATCTTTTTGGACTTAGTGAAGGTGATAAAGTTATAGGGTTGGTGGCTGTTATGACCGTTAACTATTAATATTCGTTACTCGGAAGAGCTCTTATTATGAGTGTGTTTTTTGAAGAATTAGAGCCATTTAAGGCCTGTCTCGTTATTTGAAAAGCCAAACTCCGTGACGGCGATTTCGGCGGCGTCTGGAAGCTTAGGGACTTGATACCATGAGCCGAGATGTACCTTGTCAGCTATTATGAGAAATGGCGGTTTGATGAAGTCGCCTCCAGCCGAGATAGCTTTAATAGAGCTTGCTAATTCGCGATTTATAGGCATACCTACCTCTCCGTGAAGCCAATTTCTTCCTCATAGTGACGATAGAGGCGCCGTTTGCAGCACCAATTTGAAAACCCGTCTCGTCCATATTCCATATCGCGTCAGCAGAGATACCTCTCTCCCTAATAGCCATTTCAAGGTTATCAAAATAATTTCTAATAGTATCAGGATCCTTAGCATCTTGCCTAGCCAAATCGCGAATTTTTCCCTTTTGCACCTTTAATTGGTGGCGTTTGAGGAAGTTGTCAACCCAACGTGGTCAAACGAAGTTTGGACTGGGATTGTTGGCATACGTCCTCGCCTGAATTATCGAGTTTGCTGCGGCCGTTATCCATGATTTTGGTACCGAAAGATTCGCATTATCAAGGCGAATAATCATCCTAAAAATCTCTTCTTCATCCTCGATTTTAAGCTTCGAATTAGGGGGGTGTTGCCGGTGGTTGGCCATTGGACCCGCGACGCGTCGACGGAGGAAGCCACGTGAAATACCGAATTGCTTTGCAACGGCTTGGGTTTTTGAATTAGGATCTTCGTGGATGAATAATAAAGCATTAAATGCTCTATAATAAAGCATTAAATGCTCTATAATAAAGCATTAAATGCTCTAAGGTTTTTTTCTTGAAGAGAAATACTCATTTTTGCAGAAGTTACGCGTCGGTCAATTTTGTTGTTGTGGCAAAGGTGGCCGCGGGGCTATGGTGGCCGCTCCGCTATATAGCACCCTCCTGGAGGGAGGGTGCGTGGCACGTGTTCCACGTTTGTACAAACAAACAACGGCCAATAGCAAGCCTCCAGATGTCGCCCAGGTCAAGATATTTTGCTCGTTGCCCTGTCGCAGTGGTTGCGATGCTGCCCTGCCTTACGAGGTGCTGCCACCTGCGACCGCGTCGCTACTCGTGTTTACGGTGGAGTGTACGCTAACTCGCCGTGGCATTGTAGGTCACGTAGAGTTCTGGGTGGCTCTGACGGCAGCGTGTTGTGGCCTTGCATCAATTTATTGAGAGAAGTACAAGGCAAGCCGTGGATTGAGAGGGCTGACCACCTTGCCGGCTTGTTGTCCGCTACTGACGGTACTACGATCTCAGTGCTTGGCATTTATTCACAGGGGAATGCAGCCAGGCTGGGCTCACGTCTCTGGGCGCGTAAACGCGGGCTACCCGCCCAGAAGGGTGGAAATTGTCCCGCCTAGTGCGACGACTGTAACCAAGTTGTTCAAGGTTGGCCCGCACTTTTAACAACAGTCAAGCACCCTCAATCCATGAGTGTAAAGCCCACGACCAAGTTCCTCGCCCTGAGACGGGTCCGATTGTCGACCATGATTTCACGCCGATTTAGAGGTGTGCAGGCTTTGTTATCGCTCCGTATCACCGACTAGGTCTTCTTCGTAGTTCCTGGCCAAATTTATCCTCGCCAGTCGTCTCCAAATCTTTGATACGCCCTAGGAGATGAAATATCTCGTCATAAGTTCCAACATTATTTCTGAAACGTTTACTAGCTCAGCTTCGTAACAGCAGCTGCCTACAGTGCCTCTATTTATGATAAGGAGCCCCTATGGAATATTTTTCGGAGCAAATGTCTCAAGACAACATTGCCAATGCCACCTTGTTGATCGGTGTTGTTGAGAAATATCTTGCCTGTCGTTTTGGTGTAGTCTCGCAGCTCTTCCAAAGATCGGAAGCATTGGACGCGTTTTTCGCGGTTGCTTCGTCCCCACTCGATCAGGTCAACGATATTGACGTGAGTTCTACGTGCGGCCTATTGCCTATAAGCATAGATTCGGACATGCGCGACGATTTATACTACCTCTTGGCACTGTGCACAGGTTTTAGGAAGAGGTAGAATGCCAATTGCATGACAAAGAGCGTGCCATGCAGTCAAATCATCCTCTTCGCCATACCACATCCTTAGTTCACTTCGCAACGCATCTTGGTAGTCTTCCCATGCCTCGGTCGACTCAGTTTGGCCTCGGCGCCATCCCATATGCTTCTGCAAATTGGCATAAGAAGTAGCGGGTGGCAGAGAAGAATCATGATCAAAAGTAGCGAAGGAATTGAAAAACATATCCAAAAGAGTCTCAACACTCTTTTGGTGAAGCGGGGAGTCACGCACGTGCTGCTCCAAAGCCTCCCGACTACCAAAAGAACGTTTGCAGGCATCGCAGTCAAAGGCCGGAGTATGTGCTGGAGAGTCGCGTAAATGCTGATCTAAAGCGTCTTGGCTGCCGAATGCCCGATGGCAGGTATTGCAGTCAAAAGCCGGAGCATGTGCTTGAGAGTCGCGTAGATGCTGATCTAAAGCGTCCTGGCTGCCGAACGACCGATCGCAGGTATTGCAGTCAACGGCAGGAGCATGTGCTGGAGAGTCGCGTAGATGCTGGTCTAAAGCATCCTCGGTCCCGAAAAACCGATCGCAGGCTTCGCAGTTATAAGGCGGAGCATGTGCTGGAGAGTCGCGTAGATGTTGATTCAATGCGTCTTGCCGCTTAAAATAACGGCTGCAGATGGAACAAGAGACGCTCATAGCACTGCAACTTTCGCGATAGTCCTAATCCTGTACAGACAGTGTTAAAAAAGGCTTCCAGCTGGGGATATATCTCATTTAGGAGCCTAGAAACTGGCGATATCTTAGACTTCCAAGGGTAGGCGGCTAAACCAAGATGCTCATCATTGGGTAGCATTTGGGCTGCGGAAGCACTCTTTTACTGCTGACTATGTCATGTATGATGTACTGCATAGGACTAGGCTGCGAAAGAAAACAACTTTAGCCGGCTAGAACAGCGCAACACTCTGCGTACCTTTTGCAGATGAACTATTGACACGGTCCCATTACCCCGCGATTAAACCCCAAAATCTTCCAAAAAAATTGGTCATGCCATTCCGCGGCTTACATTTGTTATGGATTGACTCGATGAGTGCGCAGGAATCGGCGCGACTTGGGAAATCGACTTCGAATCAATTCCCAAATTTTTGGAAGGCATTCAGCAAGCGGCGGCCAATACAGTACAACCACGCGGATTATGATTGTAAGTCGGAATGTGCCTGAAATCCGACAGTCCAACACCCGCAGTATGGGTTAACGTGGCAGCAAATGTGCATTCCACTAAAGGGAGCGAGAGTCGTGAGATTTCTTCAATGTGTCGCCCAAGTGTAACGCTAACACGAGGCTTGGGACATGAACCGTTAATTTGCGCACGTCATCACCGAGATGGCTTTTGCGTGACAATGTATGTAGTGCGGTACACAGATCACCTGCAGCGTTATTGTGCCTATCATTGGGCTACGTGAATTTGCGCGACTCGCTCACAAATGCAAGCTGTTAGGCACTTTACTCGCGTCCATGTGTCAACCTCGAACCGAAGCTGCCTGGAGTTGAGCTCTCGAGGTGTTGTGGCTGCATGGAAATGCCAGGCAGGAAAAAGACAAGGCGTAACAGCAGCGCAGACGAGTTACCCCGCACCACAAGATCCACCTGAGAGCGCCAGCGGGCACCAATAGGGTCACTACACGACTCGACCCGCCGCTGAAATTTAATAGTTGTGTCAACAAGCTGAGAATCTGCTTTGTTCGTTTTATTAATAAAGGTGCAGGTGCAAACCGTTCACTGAACCGATTGCACAGTGAAGCCAGGACAGGCTCATAAGGCACCTGACAGCAGGTCTGAGTGCTTGTATCGCCCTGAACCAAAGCCGACTCACAAACAATGGGCAAGAAAGATAAACAGAAGGGCCTCTGGGAGATTGAGGAATACCACATAAATCAACACTACGTTCAGGGCGTGGCAGCTGATGGGCGAGTCTACTACAGCAAAGTAACCAGCCAAGCAGAACTGCCCGAAAGCTTCTGGCTGGAGGACTGGTAGGCAACCCCCACACGTCTCACGGTATTGACCTTGAACTCTACTCAGCTGCATGTTTTCTCAGGGAGTATGCGTTAGAGCAGCGAGCTCTTTCGGAGCGTCAAGCCGTTTCTTCGGGTAATTCGGCTCGCGAAGCTCGCAGGGTCGATACTGGCCGATTGATTTCGCAAGAGATTGCAAACAACGCAACTATTGGTGAAGTAATTAGTTCTGGATCTGCGGCGCAAGACAAGCGAGGGAAGGGCAAGAAGGACGCAGGAAAAGTAACAAGCGCTCATAAAAAAAAGAAATGACAGCACGCTCACGCACAAGACGGCGCAGTCATACTCGTCGCTAAATGGCATCTGGCTTAACTCGTGGTGTTCTGAAGGCGGTTGTTCCCTATACATACTTGCACTAATGGCTACTGTAATTGTCTGCGACGAAGTCACTCTTTGATGATGAAAAATGTAAACATCCTTACGATCCAGGGACATTTGGCGAGAAAAAGCTACTTACTCCGAGCGTTTGTGTTCTGCTCTGTAGTCCTCCAGTGGTATGTACAGGCAGAAAGTTAAGCAGGACCCACCCGTCTTGAGTACGAGCTTGTCCTATTTGCTTGCTTCTCATTGGCCACTGGTGGCTCTGGGAGCTCCACACGACCACGACCACCCTCTGGTCGATTGCAAATCTGGATACTCGAGCTAGCCTCAGGGGCAGCCAATTTCACACGTTTGAAACCTTGTTACAACAACAACGAAGGGCAGGCAAATTTCAACATATGCCTCCCTAGAACTATCGCAAAGGCCACAAGGCCATACATTTAGCTCATCATGGACCCTACATCACCTGGCGCAGTACCAGAAGCAACAAAACTATGGCAAAGCGACACCTCATCCCTAGCAGCGGCTATCGAAAGCGAGCAGAATAAGTTAGTGTCGATGCACTACCCTAAGCTGAAGGAGGATCTTTACGCGTCGCTAGACGCTCAAAAATGCCAGCTCGAGGCTATGATTTGCAAGATCTTCCAAGTTTCGAACTGCCGCATCATACCGTCCGAAATTTGGACAGCCGGTACCTTTAACGTTGCTATTCTGGTCCGTCTACCACACGAAAATGTATATTTGCGTCTTCCTTTCCCGCACAGGATAGGAGAGCAACACTTTCCTGGGAACGCAGAAGAGAAGCTTCGAACTGAAATCGCAACCTATTTATGGCTACAAGAACACTGCAAAGACGTACCAATTCCCAATTTATACGCGTTTGGATTACCTGACGGCTCAGTCGTACGGCTGCCGAATCCCATCTGTACTCGGTCTCGGCTGACTTTACATTTTTGATAGTTTACGAGCCCCGGTATTACGCCTTGGTGGCGGAAGATTCCCCGACAGCTCGACCGCATGGTTTCGATGTTACTTGGTCGGCCAACCCCTATACAACACGTCGGCTGTTCGTTTCATCATGGTCTTCCATCTGGGTTTCTTGTCCTCAGTGAAGCCGAAGGCAAGCCGCTTGCGAAAACATGGGGCGACCATTTCGAAAATAAAAACTATAGAAGCACCCTCTTTCGTGGGCTAGCGCGCATTGCATTGTCGTTGAATAGCACCCGACAGCCACGGATTGCTTCCCTCTCACTCCAGCCTGACAACAGAACTATCTCTCTCTGCAACCGGCCACTGAACATGCACATGCACATGATAGAGAACGATGGTGTTCCTTCAGGGATTCCTCGGGAGCGGACTTATCTTGAGGTGGACCCTTACATATCAGACTTACTGTCACTACAAGATTCTAAACTGCGGTACCAACCCAATTCGATGCTGGACACTGATGATGGCAAGAGACAAATGGCAGCTCTCACCTGTCTACGCGCAACACTTCACCATTTCCTAGATGCACGCTATCGGCAGGGGCCCTTTTATCTAACCCTGACCGATCTGCATCGTAGCAACATATTCGTCGATGAGAACTGGAATATCAAGACAATCATTGATCTAGAGTGGACGCACACTCTCCCTGTCGAAATGCAAAGCCCCCCATACTGGCTCACCTCCAAGGCAGTGGACGGTTTCAAAGAAAAACAACACTTAGAGGAATACGAAAAGGTCCTGAAGGAATATCTAGCTGTGTATAAAGACGAGGAAATCAAGCGCAACGGTTCATCCTGGCAGGCCGAGTTGCAATTGAGAACATGGCAAAGGGGTAGCTTCTGGTTCTTTCACGCCACAAAAGAGCCTAAAGCCATGTACAACCTGTTCAACAGGCACATACAGCCCGCGTTTGACGAAGATCATCCTGAAATGTCAATCTTCGATGAAGTCTTTTGTTGCTACTGGGGCTATGAGGCGTTGAGTTTGATAGATAAAAAGTTGGGGGATAGGAAGGCGTACATAGAGCAGCTAAGAGAAGAACATTATGCACGGTCGGACGACGATTGATTGCAGCCGTTGCAATATAGATGTTGATATTCACGGTATAGGATCCAACCCTTTATTTCGCTGCACCATTGGTGCATTTGGGCTGCGTACGCAGTGCTTGATCCCCTACCATTATCTCTGACCCCCACGAGTACGCCGCCCTGTGTAAAGGCTGGGAGTCGTTTTCCTTTCACGGCCAAGCCAGACACTTGGTGGCAGCTCACGGCGTCAGCGGCGTCCTCACCATTGTAAATAATCCGATATGAGTGAATGTCGAGCTTGTGGCGTTGAGTTACGCTCTTGGCACAATCTCTTGTTTACGCAATTCGGGATAGTCAATCTTTTTTTCAGCAAGCCGCTCCCAACACAGAATAACTAGCCTTCTGAGGCAATTCCACGACCAATGGCGCCAATCCAGCTTGCCTGGCGAGAAATCTTCGTTACAGCAACCACAGAGATATACCGTTGATCAGTCTTGCCGCGTTCCTGGTCGGCTGTTGGTGGTTATATAGACAGTGGGGTTCGTACCGACAGGGTACGCCCTGTGTGGCATCTACTCCCGAGAACGATGGCCATCACGCCACTATCGCGGGGATGATCAAGGCTGCAGCCAGTTGTGAATATTACGCCTACCCTGAAAACGTCTCTTCGGTATCATTAAGTCGAAAAATAACTAAAGTTGACAGTTTTCTTCCCCGAAGGCGACGAACAACCGTTCGAGACGTACGCTTAATACATTGGTGGGCAATTTACAATTCTGACTAGAGACGTGCGAGATGCAGTCCTTTTTAACGTCTGTTTCTCGCGGTTGAATATCCATATTAAAACAACGGTTCACAGTGAAATGTTGTTTCGAAGGTTCTACATACTACTTCGCGCAAAACCAGCTTCATCCCACAATCTCTATGTTTCGAAGTTAGTGGTGCTTTACCTGCTAATAAAAGCGGGCTGCGTTAGTGGGCGTTTTTAGGCCATCACGCTCATGGACAGGCACCTTAGGCTGGAGTCACCCGCTAATGATGATCGTTTGGTGGTGGCAGCGATTGCTAAATTTCAGTCGTAGAGAGTGTTAGGTGAAGCTAACTTTCGCGAAAAACAGTATTATATACATAACAGACTGAAATGAACCGTATATGTGCTTCTGTCAAGGTGTTTATTTGGGAAACATGCACATTTTGCGAAAGTGACAGTCTAGAGGTTTGAGTCCACCCTCGAGATGGTCGTGTTCATTCCTCCAGCACGCGTCGTCCGCCACTCTAGCACCATGGTGGGCCGCTCTTTGAATCGCAGAATTCAGGCTTGCCGAATGGCCATCAAATACGTCAGCGAGGAAACACGGTTATTGTGTGTAGCGAGCGCTGTATGATATCCAAGGTAGACTATGTGACGTGGAGTAGTCAATTGCATTCGGTCTCAGACGTCGAGTGGTACCGAAATTTGGTCGCATCCGGGCCATGACGGTTTTCCGCGAGCAACCCAAGCAGTTGGTTCTGATTGCGGCAAATGCCTTAAAAACGCTTTTGATGATGATGAAACCGGACAATATTTTCCTATAAAGTCTTGTCTAAATGCATTTCGGTTTGTTAACAGCTTCTAAGAGTTGCGCAGCATCGATTTTCAGTTATGTCCCAGCCGCAGCAAGAGGCCGAGAAGGCCGTCTATGATGCACTGTGCGTTGTGCTCAACGAGATATCCGACTGTACTAGCAAAACGAAGCTCAAAGCCCGCATACATGATCATGCAGCGGAGCCTCGGCTCGCCGATGTCATCCAAGCCTATGGTCTGGGTAGAGTCCAGAAAACAGCTGCATCGCTCCATAAAAAGGATGTTTTCTCATCAAAAACAATCGCACAACAGTATTTTCAGGCCGCCATTCAAGTTGCTGAAGGTAGCCTCGATCCCGCACCTCGCGATCCCGCACCTTGCGATCCCGCACCTCGCGATCCCGCACCTTGCGATCCCGCACCTTGCGATCCCGCACCTCGCAATCCTGCACCGCCAGACAAAGAGATGCAGCTATCCGCCGAAACCAGACTGCCGCTCTCCGCTCAGCATCATTTGCTTGCAAGAGTTCAGTTTGAGCTAGAAGCTGCTTGTTTTGAGTTTGCCAGAGCCAATATACCAGCTATTTTGGAACAGAATGACTGGACCTGTGTCGAGGCTGCCGAACTCAATCTAATTGCCAAGGCGCTGGGCAAGCATCAGGAGCACCTACCCGGAGTCGTAGGGCTGTCTGAGGGCGCGAGTATCCTAGCCGCTGTGGAAAGCATCAGGCATGCCGCCGTCCATCGAGAGTACTTGAAAGCAAAGGACTTGCTGGCCATGCTGAGAGATGGCGAGAGTTTGCTGATCTTACTTGACAATGAGAGCCGTCTGGCTTCCATGAGGAGCTTGCGAGAGCAGGTCAGCAAATGCATTTTCGCACTGGACGACGATGAGACAGAGGTCAAGAAAAGCATCGCGACAGCCCACAACGTTGCGGCGATGCAAATTGCACGTCTGAGGCAGCAAGAGGACGAGGCTGTCGCTCAAGCGAAGGCGCGACGAGCCGCATTTCTATGCTCCTATGCCGAACAAATCACGGCCACGGTTTCCAACGTGCACGTCAAAGAAGCGACGAAAATTCGGCAGCCGTCGTCTAGGGCCGCCATGTCAACGGCTTTGTTTTTCTTGGCGCAATGTATGCGAACCGCGATCATGTTGGTGACTGACATTTTGTGTCGCCTATATGCTCTGCTGGCAGGAGTCTTCCCCCAAGTAGCAGTAATCTAGGGTATGGAATTATAAGCGACGGACTAGAATACAATAGTGATGAAAGTACCCTCATAGCGGCTAGGGCCGGGAGGAAAAGAATTAATTTCAGTTGTGTAATTCCCTTCAAGCAGGTGCCAGCATTCATACGAATGGGATTTGGAGAGCAAGTTGAATAACTGAAATGGAGCCAACGAGTTATTATAAGCACGCTCTGCGCTGCTGAGAAGAGTGTTTGGGAAACTTAAGATGTGATGTGATGCTTATACTAATTCTCATACTTTCTATGTCCTCTGTAATGCCAGAAGTTGAAGAGAGTAAGCAATGTTTTACCGTCGCGCGGAAAAAGACTAACGTTAGTCCGGGGACTTTGGCAGCGAATTTAGAGACTCGAATGCTCTGGTTCCTTCGGCTAGAGGCATTCCCGTGGTAAAACGACAGGGCGCACATGTGTCGCGCTTCTGAGATGACCGCTCGAATGGGTAAGTAATTTGGTGACAAGAGGGAGGCAAATCTAACTCAAAAATAGAGGAAAAGGGCAATAATCGAATACTGCGTCAGCTTGGAAAGATTGTTCAAGTACGCGGCAAGCGTCAAAATCCAAGGGTCGGGCGAATGTGCCATTCAAGACGAAGAGCAACTCCTAAAACGGTGCAATGATCGCTTATCTGTGCGAGATAACCCAACAGAATGTGTTAGGAATGACTTCGGTGACGACGAGGCTCGGCTCGAATTTCTTCAGCACGTAAAATCCGAACTCTTGCGATATTCGTCACAGCTTGCGGGCTATTTCGCGACGAGAACAGAACTTTTGTGCGAAAGCGTCCAAGTATGGAAGTTTTGATTGTACGCTGAATCCGGTAGAGAATCCTTTGACTCCCCTCTAAATTCGTACCATAGTACGGCCGCGAAGGTGTTTGTGCACTCTGGCGAGGATCACTACTGACGCTATTCACAGCTTTTCAGCTAACGTCATTTAACCTACTGGTTCTGATGTGCTGAGATCTAGCTCGCAGAGCCCGCTCGCAGAGCTCTCTAGAGGTACCTCGGCACTATAGCAGGTTCATCCGCTCGCGTGCTCGCAGTCACAGCCATCAGCCCTATAGAACTCTTTCGAACGCGCTTGCAGGCGACAGCCAGTGTAAATTCAGGCAACTATCAAAAAATACATTGCTAGGCGAATTGCTCTCTATGTGGCGAGGATTAGGTTTATAGCCCAAAATGAGACCGCATAATTATGTATTTCAGTCAAAGTTGTACGCCGCCTTTTCCACAACAACAGTTGTAGGTGAGTGTGTGCGTTCGGCCTCGGGCTCTGGGTGTGCAGCTTCATAATTTTCGCAGACTGGTTTTGACTCGGCCCCCTTCGGCTTTGATGACCCAAATGCTTTATGTAGACGAGACTTTCGCGTAGTCGCACTGTTCCATTTTTTCATATTCAGCAGCTCGGTAAGCAACAGACTTCCACTTGCTATCAATGCTATTAGCTCAGTTTTCTTTTCTTGGGATGGGGGGGAGAGAAAGAGAGAGGGAGGGAGACAGAGGGAGAGAGAGAGAGAGAGAGAGAGAGAGAGAGGGAGCAGATTGACCTGCACGTACGGGCTAGCTCTTCCACGAATGTATAAAGCACTTCCGCATCATGCTTCTCACGTAGAGAGCGGAGCAGCCAGTGCGCCCCTTCTTCGTTGGTAACTTCTGTCGGCGTTGCGCTGCCGCCGCAAATGGTCAGACTCTTATTTCGCAAAAGTTTCGTGGCGTGCTCTTGTTGACGTACAGTGTTTCGTAAGCCAATGCCATTTGGCCAAGCTTCTTTTCTATGGAAGCAATATCTCTTGCGACATGTATCGCGGGGTCGGCCTTGAAACGCTCCGCCTCCTTCATCCAGGTTTCGAAGTGCTCGCTTAGCGCTGCCAAATCAGCCACTGGAGCACCTGAACTGGCCATGATGTGATGAAACCGGTAAATTCAGAGATCGGGCGGCGATCACCGTAGGTTTATTGAGCCTAAGTAGGAAAGAAACTGAAGGAAGCTTGTGCCCGACAGGAAGCAAAAGAACGGAGGGTGGTCTGCATATGCGCTAAACAAGTCCACCATACTAGGGACTTTATGTATCTGTGGAAAAGTTAACGCGAGAAAATAAGCTAGATCATGCATAGAAATAGCGGTGTGACGGCAACATGGAAGCAACTCACATTAGTCCAATCATAGGTAGGCGGCTTGATGCATATGCGCGTCTAGGAAATATTCAAATCAACCCAATCATAGTCAGACACGACTCAAGGCATACACATGTCTATGGAACCTTCATTTCAGCTTCGTTCATAGTCTGACGCATATACGCGTGGCGAGCGGGAATATGATAACATATACCAAGTTGTTCGCCGTTCACATTTTACTGTGAATTGGCGTACGCTCATTCACGTAGTTGCGGTCAAAATACCCATGGAATCGCAACGACTTTCTTGAGATGGCACTCTTGACGTAAAACATCTGAGCGTAAGTGCCGTAATTTTCAAATGGCTTGAGGAAGATGTTGATCTCGCGTATAGTATCCCAGTCGTTAGGTGTCAGTGCGCTGACAAGCCACTATACCCACTATGTACCAAGTATTCTATTGGGTGTCGTTGTCTATGGGGATAGTCTGGCCAGCGGCGTCGAGGAGACCGTTGTATAGACGCTCTACCGCTCTTATGTAGGTAAAAACTGTATATAATTTGCCTCACGGCTTAATATCCTTCTAACTATGGCTTTTCTTCTTTTTTAAATCTGTAGTAAGCTTACTTACCTTAGCTCCGTCTCTATCCTCTTTGTTGGCCCGCCTTTGCTAGCGTTAGACCTTCGCCAGCACAAAGCGGCGAGGCGCTAGCAGGCCCCGCTGCTACTGCTAGGTCACACCTGGTCGACCAGGCTAAACCCTTTCGTGTGACGATGTGGCGAGGCTGAGAACAGCAAATAGCACAAATGCAAATGCAATTCTCTAGCTCTATATATCAAGCTCACGATGCCCACCCAGAATTCTCACAGTTGTCTGTACCTCCCATATGGCTCTACGACATATTTCAGGCCCAATAGCTGTCACTGTACAATAGGTGCACCATTTTAGGAGGTGAGCCTAGCTGCCAATGTAGAATGACAGACATGACAAACAGAGGGTCACCTGCGAGGTTTTGCCTTTGTTTCTCTTGATACATTTGTTACTTTTCAAACTTACAGGGATTATGGGATGCTCACCTCCTGGAATTGTGCTTGCTGGCACTTAGCTCTACGTATTCTTCGTGGTCTTCCTTTCCCTTGCAGAAGTTCTGTGATACGTATGGAATACGGACTGTACGTATGGAATATGTAGTAGTTATAGAGTATGGAATATTCCATACTCCATCACTTAATCCATCCGCATATGAGTAGAAAGCCTGCTGAAATGGTAGCATCGGGCCTTCACCTGCATCAAAGAATATTAACTAGGACTTCACCAGGCGGAATGCGTCGCAAAGGCTTCTCGTGGTGGCTCAAACAGTCGCTTTAGCGTGGCGGGGGCTGGGCGCTTGGGTAGCGAATTCGTGCCCAACAGTGTGATTTCTGGAGCGCCAGTGTACAAGCATTTGGGGTTCTACGAACCATTGACGATTCCTACAACTAACGTACCCCAGGTGCCAAATAGAGGATGGCTCCCACTCACCGTAAGATTCCCAGATGCTTAAAGACTTAGTGGCTCATTCTATTTATCAGCATATCGGAGCCTGGAAATACCCAGCGACGCTCCCTTTGAGCTTAGGCCATCCCCAGGTAAAGGCTGGGGTGCATTTGCAACGCGTCGCATTAACGAAGGGTCCAAGATATTGGCCGAGCAACCGCTCTTCGTTATCCGAAAACACCTTTTACAGTTCACTTTGACAGACATTGGAAGCGCAATCCAAGCGCTAACTGCTGCCCAGAAGAAAGTACTTAAGTTTATCCTCCCTCCAGGTGCAGAACTTCATCCGTTCATTGTCGAGCCCGCCTCTGCCGAGAACTCGTTCAACATCGGCGACGATACATCACCCGCGCGTGGATTATTTGTGCTTCACTCGCGCTTCAACCATTCGTGCCTTCCGAACTGCAAACTTCCAGATAACATACAAGACGATACCATCGCCAGCTTCGCCATTCGGCCCATTGACCCCGGGGAGGAGATAGTTTTCAGTTACGAGCCGGATTTTGAGGCAAGAACCGCCGCTGATCGTCATAGTATTCTGAGATTTACTTGTACCTGCAGAGCTTGTGTCCCTGGCACTACTTTTCAGCGGTGCAGCGATCTCCGGCGCCAGTTAATTCGCGGGATGAATTACCTTATCCAAGGCGTCGACATCGACGGCAAGAGACAGATCTGCCGCCGGCCACTCATAGTCGACTCCAAGCTGAAGCAGGCAGCGGAGCATCGCGAACTAGAGCTGTCGTCGATCTTCATTTATTATCTTCTGACAATGGCGCTGTTGGACTCAGAGGGGCTGCTTGACCATTTCAAGTTGGGCAGCTTACTTCCATGCGTGCAGACTTTGGCGACATTGTTTCAGACTCCATCAAACGCGATGATTGCCTTGCGCGCCATTAAACAGCCTACAGCTGCTGAACGGCTATTCGTTGGGGCCGGCCTGTACGGCCAATTGGATTCATTTGACCGTCGAGCTTGATGGATTAAGCAGATGGATCTGGCTTTTCGGTGGCAACGCTCATGCATCTAGATCAGATATATGTCACCCGGCCGTTTTCTCTTCACAATCTTTCGGCTCGTGAATTGGCTGGCCTACCTGTCAACCGTCAGAGTGGTTGACCGGATATCAATAGCATGGACTTCTACTGCACAAAGGCACCTGACAAATACTAAAAAACAACATTTTTATCCATGCGCAACCACAATGCGTTCGCCGTCCGCCTTACTCATCCCGATCCGCAATGTAATTTCATAAAATCAGGCACTTTTTATCAGTGCGTAAGTAACGAATGATTATGACAGTTTATGCCTTTTGACATCACCATTTCCCTGCCCTACTAAAACAGGAAGAATTATTGAGAGAGTATCAGGTCGACTACGGGTCTTGTCCAGGGTACCTCTTGGGTTGTCTCCTTTCACATCACAGTATATATAAAGGTATTCGCCCTCATATAGTAATATAAATTCCTTCTCTTAAAAAAACTATACTATAAAAGATTAGTGATAAAGAAAAGAATAAGTAATAGTTACTAACTTTCACTTATACTATATATAAGGTCTATACCTTAACTACTAATGACATTATAGAGCTTCACTATATTATTATATAAACACTTTATTATTATAGTTATAAGCTAAAATTACAAGATTATATTAAAACCGTCTTTCTAGAGAACCCCTAGTTTAGTTTTAACTATTATATATGTTCCGGGCCAGTCGCGAATCCATTCAGTTCGCGAATGGCCCGGGCGATTCGCGGATGGACCGGGCCACCGACGAATACCCACATTCGTCAGTGGCCTGGGCCAGTCGCGGATGCACCATAAATACAGTCTAATTTCCATTTCCTTCTATTCGCGCCCGCTTTCTTTTCGGTCGCTCAACCAAAGCCAGCTCGGCGCTTATGGCCGACTCTGGCTGATTCCCGCAATCATGGTCATCTCTATGGCAATGCATAGTACATTCTTGATCCTCTTTGTAGCACCTGCATCTCTTGGTGCTACACTGTCCTTTGCATTGGCACGATACCCCTACACGAGCGCTTGTGGAGGCATCTCTGGCGGCTTCGGCTAGCGTAGCTTCCTTCGTAGTCGCGGGTATGACGATATCAGGCCATAAAGTCTTATTCACGGCGCCAATACCCTTGGTCGGTATTAATCGCTTGATGACACCTGAAGCTGTTAAAATTTTGTATCGGTGCGGGTGAGGCTCTCCCAGGATACGCCCGAACAGCCGGCGATTGTCAGTAGAGGTTTGGTCCTCCCTGGGGACCTTTATCGAGACAATATCTCCAGTGGCAAAGTGCTGGATATCGTGCTGCTTGGAGTACTTTTGCATCATACGGCTTTTCGCTTTTTTTGTCTCCCGTCGGGCCCTTTCAATCACCTGATCGGCGCATCTTGGCTCTTGGGCCACGCCTGGCTCGCTGGTGGCAGAGCTTCGCGTAGATGGCGAGATGCGTACGTTGATTTCTGACATGACCCCGGCCTCTGGGCTGATAAGCATGGTTATTTGGGAACTACCAGAAGTAACCCCAACATTGATCGCATGGCTCGTAACAGGTGTACTCGGGCTAAGATTAAATATCGGGGTTTGGCTGGGATCTTCTTGCGCAATACCGACGGCAGGGTCAACTCTTCTCTGATGATTTAACCAGTCATGATATGGGGTACGATCCCGGAAAAGAAGCTCTACTGGAGCACACCCAATTGCAGAGTGCTTTTGCGTGTTCATTGCCAGAGTGACTTCCATTAGTCCGCCCGCCCATTCAACCGAACCATTGTCCATTTTCCAAGCTCTTATCTTGGCTTCAACTACTCCGTTGGCTTGTTCAACTAAGCCTTGAGTTTGGGGTGATCTTGGGGCGCCATTGACAATCTGGACACCAAACTTACGGAGTAGGATTAATAACGCCCCTTTAAACTCCTTGCCGTTATCAGTTTGAACAATTTTAGGAGGTAGAAAGGCCGCAATAAAATAAGTAAAAGCCTCTGCAATCGGCTCTGCGTGCTTGCTTTTCAGCGCATATAGCTGGGTATATTTGGAGAAATGATCCTTTATATGCAAAATCCATTTATATTGTCCCGAAGGCTCATGACGCATGTCAATCAGATCAGCCTGAACACGCTCCCAGGCGCGATTGGTGACAATGGGAACCAAGGGAGCCTTTGTTGCTGCTGGTCGATTGAGTGCGCAATTCTTGCAACGCTTAACGACGAATTCGACATCGGCACGCTTGATACCATAGAATTTTTGTTGCACAGCCTCGCAAGTCTTATTTTTCCCGGCGTGAAGTAGCTGCAGATGCTGATTGGCGATCGTGTCGAAAGCTTCACTCTCTGGTACCACATATCGTGGCTGTGGGTGTTTGATGTCGGGTTTGCGATAGAGCTTGTTATTGATCAGCTCAAATTCTGTATGAGCCCGGTGCTTTAATCGAGACTCAGCCTGATTCCGGGGCTTATTATGAGGATTATCCAGCAAGATGTGTAGCTCTCTCCATTTAGAGTATTCGATACGCTCTCTGTTAGCGTATGTAGGGCTCTGAATATAGGCTTCAAAAGCGCTACGCACATCATTTGGAAATGGGTCAATCGCGGCGGTAGTAGCTTCCATCTTTGAATAAAGCAAGATAAAATATTTATTCAAGAGCTTAAGACGCGTAGGAAGCGGTTATTTTCGCAGTGATAGTCAGCCACGGCCACACCGCCACTTCATATTCACGACTGGCCCGGGCCACTGACGAATGTGGATATTCGTCGGTGGCCCGGTCCATCAGCGAATCGCCCGGGCCATTCGCGAAGTGATTGGATTCGCGACTGGCCCGGAACAGATATATGATTAATAGTGATATGTACAGACAATGGCGTCAAAACACCGATAGCAAAAAATGGTTGGCTTCAGTATGATATAGCGCGCCCCAGGAAGTCATTATTTGTTCCACTCGTTAGAGGCATTAGCATATTGATGGGCAGAGAGGCTGATGGTTAATGGCAGTTCCGGTAAAATGACTGGTGAATAAGACAGAATTGTCAGAATCTGGTCTACTTTCAGGTGCATCACCTTTTTGACCGGGGTCGTGTATTGCACTCCAATATCAAGAGAATAACCTTGTGAATATGCTAGGAAGCTCGTTCCAAATAAAAAGACGCGGTCCGACCTAAGTACATCTACGATACATACATCCATTCAGGTCGGAGATAGATTCACCCAGCGTAACTGCCCCACGGTCCAACGACTCCATTTCGTTCTGAGTTGTTCTCAGCTACGCATATGTTGCAGCGTACTTCGATTTTAGTGTTTCGTATTAATGCTTGATGGCCTCAATGCGATTCTCGCACCCTCGCGAGAGTGACCGAAAAAAAGCCTCAATCCCCGCACCAGTAAACCGTGCAGCGTGTATGCTATGGCAACTGGTTGCTACTACAAGAATTTTCGCACAGGATATTTCGCAACTGCACCGCCAGAAACAACTGGCCACGAAGTTCAATGGAGAATATTACTTTGACAGCCACCAGACCCAAGATCAATCATGACGCCGAAAAATCACCCTGGTCCTGCGAGTTGAGCACCGAGAGCCCGATGTTACTCGGTGCTAGCTTGTTCGGCACAACCAAAATTGCCAGAAAAGGAAGATATCTACTGTGTCGGATAGCTAGCGAAGTGGAGCTTGATTTGTTGGAATGTGTTGAGAATCATGCCAATGATGCCAACCTTCGAACGCACAATTACACTAGCCCAGGCACGGGTTGGTTCAGATTTTGTCGCAGAGCAGTCCGGAGGCGGTAGTGGAGCACATGAACGGAATACGACTGGCCTGCTGGATGGACTAGGGTTAGGATTTCTCTTTGGCTCTTATTTGACGATAGGGAACCAGCGCGTATTTACTAGGTCTCACTTGTAGGTAGATTGGCACTCGTGGCCGAAATTTATTGCTTTTCTTTTAGATTTAGGGACCTTTATGTCTGGTCTATCGTTGATTTTTTTTTCTTCATTTTTTTGCATTGGCACGACCCTGCTATTGAGATTTTTATCGTCTAGAAGGCTATCGATGAACCTTGGAGTAGTTTCTTCGTCGTAGGCATGAATAAAGTCCACAAAAGCGTTTTGCATGTATTCTAGTGGACCTGATTCTGTCTTCAATGTCACATTCGAAACTCGTGGCTGACTTTGTGTCGTTAAAAGGCCATACTTGTTGAGGCGAAGAAGACCATAGACCAGTCTATCAGTCTCGGCGTCAATGCGCCTGTTATAGTAAATGGTTGCGGAATCTTTCTTTTTAAAAAACTTTCGATTAAGCACTAGTTAGTACATCTTTCCAATTCCTCGCGTTGGTCCATTCCCTTTTTATTCTCCTGTTGTAAGCCATGACTGTGGGAATGAGTGAAAGTCTTGTATCAGAGCTGAGAATCCAGGGGCAGCATCTATCTTTATATGTACAATCTCTATAGCCCGAGCAGAGGGCGAAAGACGCAATTTCTCAGTTAGGTATCATTATGCAGTACTTTTAATGGTTATGGATACTGTTATGATATATATAGACAACAATAGCTGTGTTACTGGATAGGGTAGTAAAATTTTATCATCCTCAAATAGATCATGACCAATTGTGGTCAATAGCTTAATTCCGTTGCGACAGACCGATTAACGTCTGCCCTATCCGCCTCGTCGGGAATCTTTACATTGATTGATTCATGCAGCCAATCGTGGCTTGTGCATGAAGCAGCTTAGCGAAACCCAGGATTTATTACAATATAACAGGCCCAACTTCTGTCATTCCTCCCAAAAGTGCCCCAGGATCCATATCTGGCAGAAAGAAATCAGGAACAGCGCGCTGGGCACCCTCCCCCACCATCGCGGCCGGCACCTGTAGGTACATGCCAGCAAAAACTCAGCTTTCAATGCAACCACAAATATCGACCCCGGGTACCAAAAAAGAACTTTTTAGTAAAAATCCTTGCCATCGCGCCCGCCAAACTTGGACGTTACAGATGGTCGGGTGGCGCTGGCGCCGTATTTGCGCAAACGATTCGAGGAAGCTACCTAGGTACTGTATGTACTGGTATAGAGTCCTCTTTCAGCGAACCAAAGAGAGTACATACATACTGATAGCAAAGCTATAAATAAAAACATTAAAAGTATAAAAGTATTTAGTAAGTCGTGTATGTAAGACCGACTACCTAATGGTTACATACACAGCCGTCGAAAACGAGGCAACCTCCGCATGGAAGGCAGCCACATCCTTGGACGAGATTCGAGCACTGAACGAAGACTACCTGAGAAATATTAACGACACTCTGGATCTAAGTGAAGATGAAAGATTATGTGTTCCCAAGTTACTCCGCTTACAATCTTATGGCATGATTTGTATTGGAGGCGTTGAGCCTCCAAACATTCAGTACTTACGTGTGGATGGCGAATGGACTCACTCAAGGAGGGTGCCTGTTTTTACCTTTCTTATGCCGTTTGAAACAATTACAAAGTCTTTCCTCGCAAAAATCGAGGAGGACAAGCTGCTCAACAAGTATATATATGACTACAAATCCACAAAAAGGATTTGTGCCAGCAAGCCCTGTCTACAATATGTGAAGAGATCAGCGTCAACAAGAGACGATCTACTAGAGAAGAACTTTAGCGGCGACTTGACCTGCCCGGAAGAGTTAGTGAAGACTCTGGATCTGAACCTCGATAGTGTTCCCATCCTTAGATCTGCCAGCATCTATATATTCAGTGTAATGTTCCACATCGATCCAAAAGTACTTCAGGACAAAGACGACGCGGGCGCGTTAAAGGAGCTGGAGCGAGATGTACTCCAAACTATAGAGAAATATGCACAGCAAACCCTTGCGATTCTGCCACCATACACTAGTGTTGCGCGTTCCGAGATCATTTTGGACAAACTGGTCTGGAAAATCTCTGACAGCGTACTTGCTGCCAGGACAGAAAGCGGTGAATCGGTTGACTTGACAGCGCTCGTGTTTCCCGGGGCAGTGAATATTCTGCTGCCCATCGATAACAGGGCATCGGAGGCCATAAAAGTTGAAACTGGAACGAGTTGGTACAGTGGCCAGGACGAAAGAGTTACTGTTGGAGACGTACTAGACGCAATACGGGCTCTCTGGAATGCATGTCCAGCCGAAGGGGTGCCGTTATTCAAGGGATTGCGGAAGGGTGATGCTGACACGTGGCGTGTCATTCCTGGAGAAAGAGAACCTGTGTCTAAGAAAACGGCAGGCTGGGGCAGGACGTTCATATTTGCACTTTTTGGAATAGCAGTGCTGATTCTGTGGTGAATCTTCTGCCAGCGCGTGGTGCGCAGTTAGCCAGAAACATTTGACTGTGTCGCTTTATTGCACCGCACGAAGGGCTCAAAACGCATCTAAGTAAACTAGTTTATATTTAATCTTGAAAAGAAATGTAATTACAGCACCTAAGAAATATGATATAAAGTCTACTGTATCTCATCTGTGACACAGGCGGGCCAAATCAAGAACATTCTCTATTCAAAGTCAAACTTGGCGCGTGCAGTGATTCGACAAGGTAGTTGCATAGATTTCGGCTTCACTGCCAGCTTCGTATCATCATCAACCTCTGACTTGTATTCCTTTGTTTATCGTTTGTTTGGACATTGACCGACAACAATACAGTACGCATAATCACCAACAGCAGAATGGCGGAATTACAAAACAGGCCAAAACGGGCCAGGAGTGGGTGGCAATCATGTTCCAAAGACGAGGGAATGCCATGGCAGCAAGACGGAATCAGCGACGGGCTCCGTCTTCCATGTGTCTTAATTCAACGTTTTGTGGAGAATTGTGATGAGAGAATCGTTTCTCGCAAGGGCTTTCAAGAAAGCGGCAGACGCTATCCTGCTGTCGTCGCACAAGCCTCCCCCGTCGCGCACCAAGAAGCAGATGACGAATGGTCATGGTTCTGACGAGTATTGCGACATGAGCAGGGCAGACCGGCGCGCCATCTCCGCCAACCCCCGTTACCCTCCCAATTTCTTGCGCTAGCTTCTGTTCAGCTCCCCCCGTCTCCATCCAGGTACCATCCCAAGCCGAAGCAGGGTCGGCTAGGTACCTAGCGTAGCAGCCATGCCGGGTAGCGTACTGGCAATTGTCGGGAGCCCGGATTCGGTTTAGGGTGACCTTTGCACTTGGGGTTTTCATCTACCCCCGGGTGGGGTGGCAATGGCACAGTTGCGGGCGCCAATACGCGTCATCCTAGTGGTAGGGCCGCTCTGTTATTCTGGATCTTTTTTAGTTGGCTGTTGGGGGCTCTGACGAACATGGCCACCGTGGGACAACCTCAATGAAGCACCTCTACAAAAGAGCGAAGGGAAGAAAATGACATTGGGAATGGCAGAATCTGTTGTTCGTGACACCAATCACCCACCAGTGGCGGCACGACGCGTCCTAGATGTTCAGTAACGTGGCGGCATACGAGTCACTATAGAAACTGAGGTAAAGATTGGCCGTGTCATGGCAAGTGAGACCCCGCCCCATCTCAGGCAAGGAAAGTTGACTCCTCCTCCACCACTGCGTGTGGCGTTGCTGAAAGGATTCCAGACTCCAACAGTTACAGCACGGGCGGAAAGTGCACGAACCACACAGAGACTCTCCCGCCTCTGAAAATAAAATGCAGTCTTGTTCCCGAGGAAGGCGTTGAACATGATGGGGCGGTTGGGGGCATGAGTTTTAGCACGCGAATTACTTTTTAGTATTGAAGATTGTCATGTGCGAATCTGCCTTGCGCGATTTCTTTTTTCTTGTTTCCCGTACACTGCCAGTCCTTTGCCCACACCAGCGTCCCTCTGGTCCATGGCGCCAGTTGATCGATCCACCAGAGAGATGCCTCAGACTCGCTATTCTTTTGTCTTGTCGGGAAGCGGGCTGTGAGTAGTTGCGCAGTAAACTTGCGCCTTTCCACCATCCTTGGAACACCGCCCCAATCAAAGTCAAATTGATTGAGACGGGGACTCATTAATCATCAGAGCCGGTCTCGGGGTCACATCAGCGCATACCCAGTGCTGGCAGCAGTACGAGACCCGGCCCCATGTCGCAGCCCAGTGGTTTCCACTAATAAATCCAAAAAAAAAGGCAAAAGGCCTGGGATTGTTAGCGCATATCATACTCTGCCCACCCGGGCTTAGTGCGTTGCATCAGTTTGATACGCACACCCCTCCGACATTGTCTAAACTTGAAATTGTGACGTTGGTGGAGCCTCATGCTTAGCAGGTTGGACTCGGGCTAGCTTACCCGGCTGCGACGTGCGAAAGGGTGCCCCGTCGTGTCCACCACGCCTAGCTTCGGGTGATTGAGTTCCTAGCATGGTGTGTGATGGCGGCACGCGATTTTCCCTCGACTCCCCTGCCTTACCTGCACTGCGCAGACTGAGGCGGTTTGTGTGAGCGCTATCGGAGACGGATGTTGGAACGCTTGAGGCAAAAAGGGCGTAGCTGACTTGGGCAAATTGATGGCGGTGAGGCAGATGAATGTATTAAATCAGGGTAATGTAAATTATACTGAATCTAAGCCTTTTGCGGGATCCGGCGGATTATCAGTGGTTGAATTGAGGTATTGGTGATACATCAGGTCGGCTCCAGTTATATCAGCTTCAGTTATATCAGCTTCAGTTATATCAGCTTCAGCCATGTCGGCTTTAGCCATGTCGGCTTTGTCCACGAGCGAAATTGCGCTCTCACAAGATTTGCCTCGTTCAGTTGCCGATTTATCCTTGGCCTCGGGCACATGACTCCGTCGAGTGCCGCTCCTCTCTTTGGCCTCCCTCCTCTGCTTGGCCTCGAACGAGGTGTGTTTGAATCGAAAGAAGCACGCCGCACAAAGCAAAAAGATTGAATCGAGGAAATACTGCACCGCCTGTAGAGTAGGCGAGGACTTGACGATGGCGAAAAGGCCGGATATGACGCCGGCGAAAAAGAGACATCCGAAAAAGGCAGCGCCCTGAAGGCGCTTTTTCAGGCTCACGCGCCGTAGTTTGAAAAACGCGACTGCGATGAAGCCGATGAAGAGAGAGGCCGACATCCAAAACCACTGACGATCGGTAAAGATGGGTATGACAGATCCAAGCCCACAAAGGAGACAGAACAACAGGTACATGGTCCATCTCCAATACGGCAGAAAGTTGAATAAAGGAAGTAAAATGCATATCTGGCGTGCTTTAGCAGTGCAGTTCCTCTTGCGCGGGAAGTATGGTGTCAAACTTACAAGTTCAGCTTCCAGGCCGAGGCCGTTGAGCAGTGTCCAAACATGGAAAATCGCACTTGATGGTAGAGCTGCACTCGCTGCTTTGTGCGCAACAAAGAATACAGTCATGATGACTGTAGATGATGTGAAATAAATTATCACGGCCGCTGCGTAACGACGATTGGCACGCGATGGGTAACGACGAAGGGCAGCCGGCAGCCGGCAATGTAGGACAAGGCAAAGAACCATGTAGAATATCTGGAGGACAAAGACAGTAATAGCGAAGCTATACTGTGGTTTGCTGATGGTCCGCATTGTTTTGTGGGAGTAACGCTCTTTTGCCCGTGTGCTTGTAAAGTGACAGCTTGCCGCGTGTTTGTGCAGAAGCAGGAGGATGTGTGTGGGATTAAATGAGGACCGGCCAGAGGCGCAGAATTGTCTTGCTTGTACGAATTTTCAGCCGCCTCTCCTCCACGCTTGTAAGAATATCCAGTCCAAACCCACCCAGACCAAATCCACCCACCCAGACCAAATCCACCTTGGCCAAGTCCACCCCGACCGAGCCCACCCAAACCATAGGCGGGTGCTTTTCGTACCAGCTTCTTGTATTTGACTTGAGCAGATCCGTAAACGCAAGTCACTTCTTGTGTCAAAGTATTCGACGGTCTGCGCAGCCTTTACATCCTCATCTGGCTTGCGAGGGCCTGCGGTCCAGCGGCAGTGGGAGTATGCTGGGAAGGGCTGGGCCCTTTGGGCGTATTGTGTTAAACTTGTAGCCAAAGAGACAAAGACGAGCCTCTTGGATGGCTTTGGAAATAGCAGTCGAGCCTGATCGGGGGAAGTGCCTTTTTCGTCGGAAGAACGACGATCCTGGCCAGCCCCGGTCTTGGGCAAAAAGGGCGGTTCGGGACGCTAGGGGACGTATAGAGACTGCGTCAATGGTGGAGACAGACGACAGCATACCTTTTTCGTCACGGGGGAGACATGATTCGCACCCCCCAGCTGGTTGGGCTCCTGCTACGGCCCCTTGTCGGGGTTGGGGTAGTTGATGCCCGGCCCAGCGCATGGGGCGGTTGGAGGGGCGCAGTTAGGAGGGGATTTGCAAGTGCACAAGGAAAGGCTGTGCACATGCACCCCGTCCGTCTAAACCATTTTAGCGGATGCAAAAAGGACGGGTACACGCCCACCAAAGAAGAGGAGAGATGAGAGAAGTAAATAGATTAATTACAGTAAGAAACTTATAATACATGAGAAGAATAGGAAAAAATAAGCAAAAAGGAAAAAAGCAATGGATGTTTTATCCCCGGGCACCCCAGGCGACGCCCTGGCTATCCCCCATATTAGACGCACTTGCAGACGCCCCGCCAATTTGCATTATTGTTAGCGGGTGCACAATGTCTCCAAGCAGTGTTAAGTATTTAAAATGAAATAACACTGTGTGGGCCGGGTTTTTTTTCTGCCGAACAGTGTAGGTCGAGAGAGGATGCTAATTATGTTCAAAACAATGCACCGCATACATGCTTACTGTTGCGAGCCGACACTCAATTAACGAGCTAGCTGTGTTTTATAATCAGAGGCCGCTATTTACTATTTACCCCATTTTTCCGCAACTCTTCTACAGGCTGCACGCCTGCAACTTCCATGGCTAATTCAACATCAACAACTCTGAATACCTTCAAACGATAGCTATCGTGACCTTGTCCAACACTTACATACGACAAGCAAACACGCCAATTATACGAGATTCTTTTGTCATTTCACCTCGCTCGAGGAAACGCTTCTCGCAACCAAGACCAATTCAGAGGTGACGCACTTAGGTACCTATACATTTGCACTGTTGCAAGAAATTGCACATTTTGCAGACGCGAACCCCAAAACCGATGGCAGACTGGTGCTTCACACTCGCGCGATATCTCGATACCAGATCACGCATTGGTCTTACACAAGGATCATCCCGCCATGGACCCGTTCCGCTCCTCGCCACCGGTGGGGACGGAGATAATGATATACATGGAAGGGAGAAACGAAAAAGGGGATTCTCGCATCGGCTGTTGTGATTCCTGTCTACGCAACAATGAACACGCACAGTACTGGCTTGATATGCTGTCGGAAAACCGAAAGAACTTTGACGAAGCAAGAAATGCTTTCTTTGGCACCAATCGGTTTAATCTAGTGCACAAGGCCAGTATGGAAGCACCTTTACTGGAATCCTTCCTTGATCACATTGGTGAAGAGAATTCGGCGAAGCTGGAGTCCATGTGTATCAGCTCTCCGCGAATGGCTTTGGGTGATCAAGGCCAGGTTACACTCGACAAGCCTAGCCTGAATCTGTTTGATCTTCTTCGCAAGAGATGCATATCACTTTCTGCTCTGCAGCTTTTCGTGCAGCGAAATCCGTTTGAGTGTGTCAGATCAAAAGAGAACGACGCAATACAGGAGGTTAATACGCATTGCAAGTCTATTCAATGTCAGCTTTCGCTCACCGTGAAACTGTCCGAGGATGTTTCTGACCAAGTGGAAGAGAAAATGCGAGAGTGTGGTTGGTCAGTGATAGATAATCAGCCTACAACCGCATGGACCCGGTATGACGATGGACTGGTCGGATGGCGGGCGAGGTAGAGAGTTGAGGTACGAGAGCGGCCCAGCTAGGCTAGAGACTAGAAGCACATCGCCTTGATCATGGCGATGCTTAGCAAAAGACTCACGAAATGCGAATTGAATGTTATCCGCACATCAAGTTGGATGTCTCAGCCACATATGGAGAGGGCTAGGGGCTATCTTTCCAGGCAATCATGTAAATATTTCTCAGGAGACCATTCCGGCGGCGTTGATTGCCCTGCGACAGTAAGCGGTCTTCTAGGGCATCAGTGCATACGATCCAAAGAGCGATCAGTAAAGCAAAGGCAGGTTCGCCCTATGTTCAGGGTCTCCTTCGCGCAAGCACTTCTGTCTGTTAAATCTAGCATCAGTACCACTCTCCCATCTCCCATCAAGAGAGATGTGATGCAGCGCGGTAGTCGCTTTTTCGGACCAACATCACTGACAATCTCGTAACTTTCGCAATCATGGAAATTCTGGAAGAAGGAAACAAACACAGGTACAATATGGCTTCATCTTTCATGGACAAAAATGCCAGTGCGAAGATCGAAGCTATGTTTAAGGAACGCGCGTCTGCATAAGATCCAAAACCCCTCCGGCCACCCCAGGCCGACAACCCCACCAAACGCAACAAAGCAAAGAAACCTCGAGGCAGGATTCGAGACGTAGACAGACAAGATACTACAGTAGAGATGCCAAAATAACACAGTTGGCTCAGTAACCATTCAGAATCGACAGCCAGCTTGCTAGCTTGGGCACTCCGGTACAGTTTTTGGTGGCAGTGCGCTCGGAATCACTTGCGCTGTAGTTACGTACCTTCGTTTTCCCGACTGTGAGCCAGACTGCCATGCATGCCCTGGGGTTGGCTCAAGAAAAGAAAGGAAAAAGGAAAAAGAACAGGGAAAACCAACACAGAAAAAGCTCCACCACAAGGCAGTGATGCTGACTCTAAGAATAAAGTAGTCAGATTGACCACTGGAAGCCCCAGGCGACCAAGTCCGTCGAGTCGATGCTTTGCCTCGCGTGCGAGGCTTGGATTGCGCCTCGTAAAGATGGACCCCTCTCTCCTACAAAGTGTGCATTAGTTTGACTGCTACGACGTACCTGTGTCAAGATCGGCCTTGCCCAGTCTCTTTTCCTTGTTGTAGGTGTTTCGCCGGCACCCACGAGGCCCCATCGCATTCCTGTACCCAGTCATCTGAGCATTGTGCGCACGGCTCGTCAAAATATACAAAACATCGCTTAACAGTGGCATTGCCATGGATGAGGCCGCAGCAAACCTTGATTGTTTCTCGATATGCATGACGACACACCCAGTAGCCATAAAAGTTGTTTCTAACTTCACACATCTGCCCAACTTGCGACCCATCATTGGCGAGGTCTTCCACGTCAATATATATATATTGCGAAGTCGGTATTTAATTACAGTACCAAAAATAGCATAGGGGCTACAAACTTTTGCCAGTTTAGCACTACAGCTGCCGGTAGATTGAAAACCAAGGCAGAGTTGCAGCTGGAGCTGTACACGGTAAAGCAAGGCTCCACCGGTTCAGCTGGCTGTACGGCGCATTTCAAGACGTACTTTGCAACATTTCCACCAGTACCATTCTTTACAACCCTGCATAAGCTGTAATTTCTTCCTGAGTGCCATGCATTGCTGCCAGCTGATGCACACGGGATGCGCTTTCCAAGAATGGGCCGTGAACCCACAGCGACTCGTGCGGGCTTGTTTTACATCAGTGGCTGTGAGGATGGCTGCCAGGCACAGATGGGAACCCCACAACGAAGAAGTGCTGCTCGGCCTTCGATCCGTATCGAGCAACCATTCTACCACTTGGCATCAGATCTGATTCTGCAAAAAGGAGAACAATTTGATCTTTTTCCTTTTGTTTCAGCCATCAATGAACACGTAAAACAGCCCATGCTGCGGGTGGCAGCCGGGGCGGCGAGTAGAGCAGCCGCCATGTTCTCTCCGCGTCGCGAGAGCAGGATACAAACGTTGATACTGAGCCTCTGCAACTCGGGACAACCTCAAAGCAATGAAGCCGCGGGCGCAGCGTAATACCGCTGACACCCAACCAAGAGGCAAAAATGAGAATTTGCGCTGTTGAGTCGCTTAGTGCGGACCGATTGTCGCCGTACCGGCGCCCTCGACTAGAAAACTCGGGGCTCTGCGACGATTTGGCTTGCGTATATAACTGATATCAGGGCCACACGCACGACTAATAGACTAGAAACTCTTTATTTCCAGCCACCGGGACCAGGTTGGCAGACTGCCACATCTTGTCGAACCGCCGCGCGGACGTCATGTTGGAGGAGGCGCCTCAAATTACTTTCGCATCAATGCCTGGGCCGACCTAGGAGCCGCTCAATGTGAAAATTCACAAATAAAGCATTACTGATTATCTGGCTCGGCGCATGCACGTTTGGAAATGGCATCCTCGCCCGGTTTGCCTTGCGTGGTTCGCAAATCGACAAACATTTTTCCAGATGGGAATTTCTTCAGGGTTGCCTCCTTCCCTATCCCTATATTTAGAGGACGCGTAACAACCCAACCAGCCTTGACAGTTTATCAGGGTGCCACTCCGACTCTGTAAATTAGGAACTGCTATTTTGGTTGTGCTCTCGCACACATGCGTGACCACCCTCGGCCAGCCCTGGATTTCAAAACGCCCAGCTGCACAGGTCATACCGACAATCATTCCCACCACGACGACAGAGATGGAGCCACAAACTGTGCCAATGAATGCAAAAGAAGACAATTGGGAGCGTGCGCACCGAAAGAGGTTGGAGCGTGCACGGAAACGCCTGAGAAAATCACGGCGATGGTCCAAAATAGCATCCAAAAAAAGGGTCGCCAGGATGCAGAATCAGAATCTGCGTCTCAAGTGTGCGCTGGAAAAGAAAGAGAACAAGGAACTACGACAGCTGAACCAGGCGCTGCAACAGCTGAGATTGACAAGCAGCACAGCCGGCACGCAGCAAGCAACGCTTGACACGCTGCAGAATGACAACGCACCTCTCAGACGTAAACTCGAAGAGAAGGAGCAGCAGCGGAGCAAAGTAGTGGGACAGTTGGCAAGTACCGAGACTCGGGTCAAGGCGTTACAGAGTGACTACGCACATCTCAAACTTGAACTTGGGGGGGAATGGAAGGAGGAACAGCTGAGTGAGGCACAAGAGCAGATCAAAAAGCTGGAGTCACAGCAAGAAGAGACCAAAGAGCGAAAAATGGAGGTTTGCAAGCCCACACATGAGCAAAAACACAACCAAAAGCTTCTTCAAAAGAGGGAAAAGAAACGCTGGAAAGCACGAGGCAGATCTTTGTGGTCATATCCAACGGCTCCAAGGCATCCACCAAGGACGATGAGATAAAGACGCTGAGAGAAGATCTCAAAAACCAGCAGGAATTAAACTCGAATTTGCGAATATAATGCAGAAAACGTGGAAATGATCAACATGTTGAAGCTCATATTGTTTGACTTGATAGAAAAACTGGAATCGGAGGGTCGAATATAGAAACTGGGCTTGGAGGAGGTCCATTAGCCAAGTCAATCATGCCTGTTTCTCAGGTATTTCTGATACATGTACGTAAACGGCAGCAGGGCACACGCCGCGGTAACAACTCAATTGAAAGCGGGGCAAACAAGCGCATTCTTATAATGCACCAAAAAGAGTTCCGAGTGATTCCTGTAACCAGGGAAGGGAAATTTCGCCACAGTTTTCGAGCGGCTAAAAATGAATGTCAGCGTCTTTCAGTGTTCCGCCTTTTGTTTGCGGTAGGTAGAACGAATTTTGAGCAGGCAAAAGCAACTGTACCCTTCGGCAAGAACAGTTCAGCTCGAGTCGGCCTGGATCCGCAGGGTCGAATCATTGGATCGGCTTCGGTCAATGCCGCATTCCCGCCTCGACGGCAAGTGACACTTTGGAGCTGAGATCACAAGAGACCTTGGTAATGCATTGCCTGGAATTCTCTCTCGCCAACCTCTTTGCTATGGAAATATTATTAATAGGTGCTGTTCGCCGCAGGCTTTGCCAAAGTTCTTTGGAATGACACATGGAATTGGGCAAAGGATTTCCCAAGTCCCCCAAAAGGCTATTTATAACATCCAACGGTTTGTAAATAACGTCGTCGCGACTAAACTCGGCCGGAGAGCTTAGTACATATGGACTGACAACCTCATAGAGCCATGTTGTATTCGACACGGGCCCTATCCATGCAACACAAACTTGACCCTCTCGAATACATCTCGGGATTTACAGCATGCGGCGCCGTAGGCGCCTATCTGAGTGTTTGTCTCGGTGCGGCCATCCGAGCAGGCACCGTCCCCCTGTGGTTTAGATTCCGATGCGGAATCTACCTTGTGGCCACCATATCATGCGGGGCATCGCTCAGTGTCGTCTGGAATCAAGCCGGGTCGACGCTGCTTCGCTGCATCTTGTTCAATGTGCTACGGCTAATCGCAGCGCTATGCTTTTGCACAGAGCCTGTAAGGAAGAGAACCACCCCCCGCCCCCCGGGCACGCTTGGTGATAACAGAAACTCATAGAAAGTGCTAGACTGAGACAAATCTTGCCCTGCTAAGAAACACCTGGCTTCTGAGTACGAGGGCGATGCTGGGCCTCAGCATCATCCTTCAAGTATGCACATTGGTGCTCGGACTATGGCAGTACATCGTGTCGGACTCGCAGTGGGGCTGGCTTTTTGTTGCCAGCCCAAACTTCTTCCTCTTCATCACTGTGAACATCTTGGACACCAGGCGTGAGTATCGGAAGCACACACGGTGGATGCTAATGACAGTCGCAGCGATGGTGGCCACGACCGCGCTGGCCGCAGTGACAATGTGCATGTCGGCTCAAGAGACGCCGCGTCTCCACCAGCTTCAATTCGCCTGTCAGGTTGTGCTCAGCGTCGTAACCAGAATATCGATACAGCGGGGTCGGCTACTGGCAACAGCTACACCTGGAGGCGAGACGCCAGAGCAGCGCAAGGCTCGCCATCTGCGGTCTAAGAGCCCCAGCCCAAAAGCTCCTGCCGCTGGGAGAAATGTTCGGCAGGGGCGGGTTAATGAATTTAGTTCACAGGATAATTTGCTAATCATGGCAAGATACTCGAATTTTGCCATGCGAGACGGGTCTGCCCGGACGTGGGATATCCCTGTGGAAGCCAGCCCACCCACCCGCGTGGCGCATAAATTCTAATTCAGGAAAGTGCCGTGGCTCGAATGAGGAAAGACTAATATTATCCCACAGTACTGTAAGTAAGCGAGCATCAACAATGAAACCCTAAACTATTAGTAGAGGCAAGCGGAAAGACGTGTACACAGAAAGAAGAGACTATTTATCCATACTTGGTAGGTACCGGTACGGGTCTCGCTCGTGCTTTTAGTGAGTTTTAGCTGCAAGGTACGTATAGGAAACACATGATCGCTATTTCTGGCTCTTTGGGCAGCAGCCAAAACCTGCATCCACTAAAATCGTTCTGTAGCTATGTAAACCGGCGACACGCATTACGGTTTCTTCGGCGGGTATGTAGATAATGATATCAATAGTGTTGGGATGACTTGTATCCCAACCAGGCTTCGGAAGAACATGCAAGATGCAAGGACAGAGCGTATCAATGTCACTGCAAATTGTGCTGTAATTCCTTCTTGATTCATTCTATCTAGGGAGGCAGAAGGCCAACTATTTATCTATCTAATGCAACAAACAAATCAATCAATCAATTCCTCAGACAAAAGCCGTGGCCATGACGTTTCCATGATTGCTTCAATTTCGGGACGGGTAGCTGCGTCTGCCACGGTAGCCTGCGCCGGCCACGGCGGGCTGCGCCGGGGCTTCCGGTGGCAATAGGCTCGAGCGGCTTGATCAACTATCTGAATTGCCTCTGCAGGCGCAACAAATAGGATTCAGTCAACCAGATGCTAAAAGGGCCTCTTTTTAAGACAGCCGCGGGGGCTTGGCTTCTTGTCGACCAGGATTAACCCCAAGACGTTGTGTAGCCGTCAAGATTCGAATGTGCTCGACACGAGATGCGATTAATTAGTACACGTGCCACGCACCCTCCCTCCAATGTAGCAAAGCAAAAGTCAAAATGCAAAAGTCGGCGCCACCGTACGCTACCCAGTGAAATGGCGTATTTCCTGCCAGCTACTGCGAGTGGCTCGTTAACTAACCACCGTCGCGTGGCCTTATTTGCTATGGCCTCACTTACTCCGAATTCGCCAGCCCCTTTTGCCATGTATTTCTCCCTTTTCTGGTTTATAATACGTATGCCTACTAAAAGTAAGCAACAAGTCGGCCTTTGATATAAGTGCAAAAGCCGTGTTGCACCGTTTTGTAGCGAGTCAAGTTTATTGATTCTTGCTTATTATGGGTATATAGAAAATACAGGTATTGCGGTACTGTATGCCGAGTTTACGTTTTCCTCGGGGGTGCGCTGGCTGACAGGGTTGCCTCCTAGGGACGCTCTTCTGTGTGGTCCGCTATCTCTACCATGACGCCCATCGGATTGCGTAACGGCTCTATGACCCTCTCTTTCCTCACGTGCAATGTCGGGAACAAGGCGGCCAACGACCAGATGCGGTGCCGTTGCCAAGTCGTGGCCCGGAAACGTGCACACCGACGTACTTCCACCTTGGTCGAGACACCAATTCACTTGGAGGTATATCTTTCCACAGGTAACACGCATCGTTTCATGTACCGCACATTCCAGCCCAGATGCACATCGCATCGTCGTGTGCATGAGAGCCATTCGTTATTCAAGCATGGTTGGAGGTCTGCGGATAAATACCGATCGTGCGCAGGCAGGGTTTCATGTTGCCCGGTGTCTTTTGGATACGCCTCCTCGTCGCCGCCCCCCCAGGAGAGACGCCGCCGCCTCGTCTCCGGCCCGCGCCGCGAGCGCCTCAGCGAACGTCTCGCACTATGCCACCATGCCATACACCATCCTGCTCCGCGCCGAGCCCCCGCATCGTAACCGTCTGCGCCTCGGCCGGGGCGCTCGCAAAGATGCCAGAGACCTGGCGCCGCTGTTGCTGCTCTCGTCTCTATGCCGTTTTGTGAAACAATTGATCCCTGTCGCCCAGCGCATCCAGCTTTTGTCGGGCCGGGACCAAAAGCGAGGCGTACAGCAGCTAGGGGCCCCGCCGGGACCAGATGGTAGTGACGGAAACTACTCCTTGGGAGCCTGACCAACGCTTGCAGCCAATATTAGACGCGCCAAAGCAACATAGACTACGGCGCACAGCACACAGCAACGTGCCACCGATACAACCGTGGGGAATCTGCGGCTTGTGCCGCTCACGCTTGAACTCGGTCCCAACGTATCAGCAGTTTCCATATCATTCCACGTTTCTCCGTACCAGCGACTCGCCTCTGACAAAGGTATGACCAAATAAAGCTTGGCCGTTTATGTAATCGTAGAACTAGGACTATGCGACTTGAAAAATTCGTCATGATCTATATACAGACTGTAGAGCTGGACTACCCTGTACTGGCCGACTATACAGTATACGTGGCATGCTGCCAAAATAGAAATGAAAGAAGAATAAAATGCCATTTGCCACTGCACCTGGGCGCAGTGGCCAAAAAAAGAACAAGAGTAATTGTCGTGGTCCACACCATCTCGGCTTTGTTGGCTCAAAAATGGCATTTCCACAGCATGGGGGTATTTATAGGACCTAAAGCTACAACTTTTGCACGAGCGTCTACTTTGCGCGTCCAGCAATAGACCAGCGCTCGAAAACCCCAGCCCGGACAGAATCCTATAAAGTAGAAAGACAGCCACCCATCTGCTGGTGGAACGTAATCGTCTTGCTAGTCTGCTTCCTCAAGGCTATACTCGGCGGTTACCAATTTGCAGCCTTTACCACTTAATACAATGGCGCATGGCCACGGGCCATATGATCTTCGCTCAGGAGCCAATCGAGCGAAGCGCGGTAAAACAGGTAGTCCGTCAAGCGCGACGAAACCGTCAAACAACCTTTCAACTAGAACTCTCAACATCGGGTTCTCTAACAAAGGAAAATGGCGCCTTTACGACGACAACGACGAAGACGAGTTGGCCAACTCTCACAAGCAGCGTGGCCAACATGGCCCTCGCAGATCTGCCAATCAAGACAGGTCGCGCGCTGGCTTGCACCAACGCTCTCAGACTGAGTTGGAGCCCTATTCTGAGACTGAAGCCGAACAAGATGAGAGCGAAATTGACCAAGACTACACGCAAGGCGAATCCGATGAAGAGACCTGCGACGATACACAAGATGATGGAGAAAATTACGAGGATACACAAGACGATGTCAGGTTAATCCAGAAGATGAGGGCTACTGTCGCAAAACGAGACGCACCCGGGCGTGCGCAAGACTCGGCCCTTGCCGTCAACAACAACCAGCTCCAAGATAGCGGGTCTCGTGCAGGGAGAGGGCATGAAAACCAACGTTCAGTGCTCAATAAGAAAAAGGTTGTGTTTAGCAGCAACAACCCGTTTCAGCTCCATGGCAGTTCTCAGACAGGGGGGAAGTACAACAGCCAAAAGGTGGCTCCTTTGAACGGCGACTTGCCTTGTGGACTGTACGATGGGGGAGAAATTACCTTTAATAAGCCCGCGGCTCGTGCAGAGGAGCGGACGCCACGCAGACGGGCAAATAGCGCCCTTCCCAATAATAAAGCCCCTAACACATCTCAAAGCGCAACACAGGTGCTCCCCAGCGGTCAAGGAACACGAGGAGGCGTAGTCAGGAAGACGCGCCAAGAACTCAGCCCATTGAAAAGCGGCCGCATGATGACACGGCCCGGTGTCAAGGCTGCAACTCGTGCTGCTCGACACAAGCGCAGCAAGGGTTACCGTGGCTTCTTCCTTGCCCTGGCCACGGTGCTCTTGGGTGCCTACCTGGCCTGGTACCGGCAGGAGAAGATTGCGGTTGGGTATTGCGGCCTGGGCCGCCCTGCCAAGCGGCTGATCCGGCCCAATTTTGCGGTCCCAGACTTGTTTCGGCCCTTGGTCGAGCTTGCATGCGAAACATGCCCAGAGCATGCTGTTTGTCACAGCAACTTTACCGTCCAGTGCCGGGAGGGCTTGCACTTGACGCCGCACCCGCTTTCTTTTGGAGGATTGGTCCCACTGCCGCCGACTTGCGGACCCGGCACAAGAGCCCAGTACGTGCAGGCGATAATCGATGATGTCATGACGGAGATTAGAAATCGGCGCGCCATGTACGAGTGCGGCAAGCCCAAAAAGCCGGGGCAAGGGCCGGTGAGCTCCCCTGCTATTCCCGAGTCGGAGCTCAAGGCTATTGTTGGCCAGAAAAGTAAAAAGCATACACCTCGTGCAGAGTTTGGCGAGTTATGGGGGGCTGCAATAGATAGAATGACACGCCAAAGGGAAGTCCAAGTTCAAGTAGCTACTTCCACGTAAGCACAGTTTTCTTTTCTCTTTCGTATTTACTTCTGTTCACGCCGAGCTTCCCCCTCCCCGCCTGCTAACTGCACATCAAGGTCACTCCACTCCACAGGTACGTTAGAGAGAACATTTTCGTCTTCTTCCCTTATCAATATTCCATTGTTATGCAGCATCGAACGATATATCATCCGCGTAGCGTCGTGGCATCCAATACCAATCGCCATCTCCGTCATCGTTATTCTCAGTGCTACATACATTCGCTGGAGATACATGAGAAACCGAGACTTGGCAGCCAAGGCCGCAAAATATGTGCCGGTAGTCTTGGCAAGACTGCAAGAGCAAAGCAGGGGCTACGATCGAGGAGCCAAACGTGTGCCATATTCATTCTCAAATAACCTGCGCGACGATCTTCTCAGGACGGAGGGTCAGAAAAGCGAAATTTGGAAGCACGTGGTGCCTGTGGTACAACACAACAGCAATGTGAAGATATGCCCTCATCTCTATGACAAAAAACTGGGCGAAGCTTGGGAATGGATTGGTTGGACCAAAAGCGAATTGGAGCGGTTGTTTCAGGCGGTGGCATTCAGAGACTTGGCGCAACAGACGCGCTAGGCGTTGGCTCGCCAAGCAGACTTGTGGAGCAGCAATCGAGTTCCTCAACACCAAGAGGAGAATCAGACCATGCGTAGAGTTCATACTTCTTTTTTTATTTAGCTTATAACTAGTTAATTAAGTACAATATATCAGTGACATTATGCCGCGAAGCAGGCCAAATGGTGCGGACTGGCTAAATATGCCTAGTAGGAGTTTGAGCTCGCCATTAGGCCTTGCCGGCGTTTCGCGCTCAGTCGTCACCCGCGCAAGTTGTGCCCACGAGCATATTCCTCCCCTCCATACCATACTAACTTATACGTGCACATTTATTGATTAATAGTGCAATGCGTCGTATGGCGAGAGTTACGCCAAGCAAGGTTCGTGTGTACCTCGAGCTCGATTTCCACCACAGAAGCTTAAGACGACCATAAGGCAAAAGGCATATTATATCTAGAAAAAGTAGTCATCGGCATCAAATCGCTAGGGGCTGCGACCCATTGAACGGTCTCTTAGTGATACCTTAGGGCTTATCTATAGTTGTTACATGTTCGCTGTCAATCATGACAGCAGACACCTGATAATCAGCAGCTGCATAGAGAAGCTGATAGCAGCTACCATAGTGCAAGAATCAACCATCTATTCGTTACATTTACCTGCATATTAATTCAGTGAGGAACCTGTAGACTAGCGATCCTGTTGACTGCTGACCCAGTCTCGAACAGAGGCACGTTCGTAATAACGTGCTGCCAGTCAGTATTGACCAACATACGGTCAATCGTGGCGGACCCCAAAGAGAGGTCTAACAGTATTATGGTGGTGAGAATCTTGGTGGTGTGTGCGCGCTGGCGCAGACTAGGAGCATGTGCAAGATCAAGTGGGCACTGCACATATCGAATTTTCGAGGCCACTAACGTTCGGGAAGCCTCATTGCATACAGTACGATTTCAGGTAGGAAACAGCCTATCTTCGCCACCATTGGCAAGTTGTGAGTCCTTTTTGTTCATCAGGTCTAAACCGAATTAATGGAGTCCATGAATCAAGGACGCCACAACGGACAGGCCAGTGGCCACGGACGCTCGTGTTCATAGAAAGCGATAATCTTTGCTCTGAAACTTGGGATAGGCGTTCGTCAAGTTGGTCAATACCCCAAGAACTCCACTCTACTGACAATGAAGGCCGTGTTAGCTCCTATTACCACACTGGGACGGAAATATTCCAAACACGTGGAGATCAATTAACGATAGAGCAATAGATATTGCGCAGCGTGGTTTCACACCAAAAGATTAGGTATACACGCAGGATAATCTCGCCGATTATGAAGATCCAGTACCAAGCATATCTGGTTAGTGCCAAGGTGAAGTACGTCGCGAAAGTGGTTCATCAAAGCGTGATACGCGTAGTGGTGGTTGTGAGCAGTGAAAATGAAAAAGAAACAAAATCGACCCTAGTGGCTCGGGAATATTGGTCAGCAATATACTGCAAGATGAGTCCCTCACCGGGGAAGAAGGCAACGGCCGGATCGAGATGGGTAGAGATGTTAATCGTCTCGTGTGGAAATACGACCAACTGTGGAACGAGAAGCGGACCGAGACCGATATAAGACGGTAAACTTCGAAACTTCGCCGGTCGTTGACCCACTGACCCATTTCGGCATATTCTTGAACGAGAGAAGAGCTGGCCGTTTTGCCTCACAAGACCCGGACCCGGCAGCGTCGTCTTTCCATTCCCCGATATTGCGCGCCGCTGACTCCCGAGCGGAATTCGTGGAGAAAAACGGGCTCCAGGTTCCTGTCTTGTCAATTATTGGCTCTCTTTCGGGTCGGCCAATCAAGCATTCGGAGCTTACTAAAGGCTAATAGACCAGCGGTTGTGCAATTGAAGAGAAGAACATCAACGGCAACGGGGACTGGAGGCCACCGTGGGTTCGGCATTCAGGTATTTCGCGTGCCGAAACCTTTTTGTCACTGGAGTAACGGTCAGAGGGGACCAGCTCGGGCGAGTACAGATTACAAGCGACATGGGACCGGCTGGGGGATATTCTTGGCTATACAAGGGCCAGAAACAGCATCAACAGTACATACTGGTACCTGCATATAGTAGGTATGTACGTACTATTAATATTATTGTGATGAGAAATAAGTCAAGTATCAGTATTTAAACGATGGAGGGGCCTGACAATGTAAAGAGGCAGAGCTCTCAGCAACACCAATCTCAGCTCTATATCTGTCAATCTTTTCTACCATTACATTTTCCACTAGCGCTAGCTAATACCAAATCAATATGAAGCAGTCTTTCCTCTCCCTTGATGGTGTCTCCGCCATCTCCATTCTCACGGCATCACCGCAGCAAGCATCACCTTCTCATTCTCTGATTCCGAGACAGGGTAATTGCTCCAACAACTCCAACTGTCCTGCAGGCATGTGCTGCTCTCAATGGGGTTATTGTGGTACCGACCCTGAGTACTGTAGCAACTCCAACTCCGCAAGCTCCAACAATTCCGGCGGCGAAACCGTTACCGGCAGTGCCAACGGCTCTATTTATGCTTATGGGGATGCCAATGCTTGCCACAACACTTTTAGAAAAGTCGGCGCTTGCGGTATCAGCGCGTATTTCGAGGACGTTGATCCCAATGCGTCTTTGGTTGCCGTGCCATCTGGAATTTTTGACCGCTACGGCTCAGCGCAGCACAATAGCCTCTGTGGTAAAACGATTACTATTACGCACAACGGTGTCACGAGAACCGGGGTTGTCGCAGACCGCAATGTGAGCAAAGACAACTCGATAGACATGTGTCTCGATTTGTGGACGGCTTTTGGGGGTCGCGATGGTGACGGAAGCATCTTCCACGACATGAGCTTTAGCATCGCCGGTTAGTGCCACTCAGCTATATCTGGTGTTACTTATGATTTTGTTCCTTGATGCTTTCCTACTGGCTTCGGCAGTGAGGTTGATAAGCCCAGTCAAGCGTTGTCTCACTTCTCCTATTTGAGGTGGCCGGGATCATTACCTCATACGCGGATGGTCCCTCCTCCCCCTCTTCACTCTGCCATCCGTGTCGACTGCCTTTCGTCCCTAGTCAATGCGCCTCTTGTTCTCGCCGGTAGTTCTGCCCATGTACTTGTGGATGATAGATACTTGTTCGATAGAAGGCCAGTGGCATCATGTTTCCCAAGCATGAAGCTTCGCACGGCGTCTTTCGTATAGTGCGGTGACGAAGACTGACGCCAAACTTGATCCAATCAGCTACCGTAAACTTTCCACCTCTAGCTTTGCTATGTCTTATTCTGCCACATAACTAGTTAAAGAAAGCGAAATTAAACAAAACCAATATTTAGTAACTTAGTTCATATAAAATTAAATAACCTCTATAGTAAATGCTGTTGAGTGTTGAACTTGTGTACCTACTGTAGCAATACGTACAGCATTGATTGCTACAGCGTTATTTCTCTTTAGTAGAAAGTAGAGGAAACGCCTGTGCCACACCCATCACGCTCCTTCAATCCCGCTTCCACGAGCAGAACGGCAGGAAAATATTACGCCTTCGACCGAGAATTATTGCTGACAAGTCTCCTCCCTCGAGCCTAACCTTGCCGTGGAGTGGGGCCAATTCAATGTTCTATTACGCTAATAAGCCTATCGCCATTATTCTAGTGTGATATGCTATGTATTTTTTCCCTACCGACTAAATAATGCTCTCATATAGTCTCGTATTGTAAATCGGTGGCATTACTCGCTTTTCTTGGTTCCCAGGTGCCCCGTGCCTCGTGCCTAGGCAGATACCTACCTACCAACCTACCAACCTACGCCATGATCAATACCGAATACACTAAAGCAACCCGTCAAGCCTCGCTCAGAAACTCACCCTCACCAAGCCCCGTCGCAAGCCCCAGCTTGCCCGCGTCGACGGTGACCGCGTTTGCCGAGCCAGCCCTCTGTCGCCAAAACATGCTCGGGCATGAAAAAAGACAAAAAGTATTGGATGCTGGCCAAACTCCTTGACTGTTTTTTTTTTTTTTTTTTACAAATGGCCCTCGCGTCTGCCGCCAAGCAATGCAGTCGTCTGCGCAGGCCTTTAGCGTCACCTACTATCCCCTTGGCCACGATGGTAATAAGCAACCATTGGTGCACTAACCATTGCCGCATCAACGCCGTCCTGTCTTCCTCTCCCTTCATGTAGGCTAGCAAGCACAATACTCGTCTTTTGCCATTACCGCACCATCAGCACCAGCACCACCTCACCAGCACTTCTGTCACTGACATCGAATCCGTCTCAACTCCGACCACCATCATTACTAGTCTACATCTCTGCGTTCTGATCCCCGCCAAGCCCGCCACGCTCTTCCGCCAAGCACCTCTATTCATCAAGCCCATCACCTTGACCCATCACCTTGACCCATCACCTTGACCCATCGCCTTGATCAAACAAGCCCTCATCGATATCCACCACACAACCAAGACTACCCAAGATTGCCCAAGGCTGTCAAGTCCCTTCTGCTCGCGAGCACCCACAAGACACATTCTTGCATTCGGAATCACTGCTAACCTCGATGCACCACCCAACAGCAGCAGAAACACCTCATCATTACATCTACATGCTTCTGGACCCCGCAGCAGCACCTTTGCCCACCGCAGAAGCCCGTCCAATCTCAAGCCCTTTACCAACGAAAACGACTGCAATGTGCCTTCCTACCTCATCACGGCCGCCTTGATCATATCCACATTGGTGCCTTTCGCATCCAAGATTCAGTCAGTATTCCCCCTTTCCAGCCAACCTCATTCACCGGCACCCGTTATTGTACTTACTGGCCGCCTTCACTCTACTGTATGTACCAATGGTTTCTTTACCTTTTTTTCTCTGTCTCTTCCTTGTTGGCTTTCTCTGTCTCATCCTTGTCGTCTCTTCACCTCTTTCTTCTCTTCGTTCGCTGTCTCTTCATTTTGTCGTCCCCGCGGTCCCCGATCAAGAAGAGCTGACCGCCCCCCCGGGTCCGCCCGACCGGCCCAACTAAAAGAATAGCACTAGCCGCCGTACAGTATGTACCGCAGTGGCTTAGGATTTTCCTGGAATTCACTCCGTGCTAAATTTAGCGGCAATATATTACATATTATAGAAAAACATATTTTTGCTTATTCTATATTTAGTCTCGTGCTTATCCGTATCCACCTATAAATGAACCACATCTCTAACTATCATTAACTAACCTAAGATGAACTTTATAGTAGTATGCCTTTTATACTTACTTCCCCTCGCCCTTGGTACTAGTAGTATCTCCCAACAGACTACTACACCTTTAGCCGTCTGGGTCGCCCAACCGAATGATACTGTGAATGGCGAACTTGGAGATATCTATCGCGATCGCGATCCTAGAGAAATATTCAAAAGTCTGAATGACGGCCGAGACCCAGATAATATCGTGATCTCCTCTGCCTATACTGTTTCTTATATAACACCGTTACCTACAGCGGCTTCCGCGTCTTGGTCCTATTATGTGAATGCGTCTACTACTACCGCATTCTTACAATTCGCGAGACATATCTACACTATCACAACTACAACCAAGTCGACCGCAGACACAGGGGTGACAGCGACTATGACTTCTACTTCATCTAGCACAAGTGCCTCTAGCTCCGCTGATCCGTCAAACGCGACTATGACGCCGACTCCATCTAGTGCCTCTAGCTCCGCTGATCCGTCAAGCGCGACTATGACGCCGACTCCATCTAGCACAAGTGCCTCTAGCTCCGCTGATCCGTCAAGCGCGACCTCTAGCTCTCTTCCACTTGGCTGGCACCCGCTTAAAGATATATGTCAAAATTTTACTATACTAAACGACACACATGCCGACCTCTATTGTCCGCGGGCATATTCTGGACCTTGGAGCTTCACGCTAGATGAACTATTTCGCAATAATCATGGCCGCTTAGAGGCTACAAGAGACAACAACGCAGGCCGTGCGACCGAATCATGCGATGGTTTCTCGCTGGCAGACAACTGGAATTTAACAGCAACTTGTAGATCTGGAACGTATTCCAGCGATGGGACTGAGAGTAAGATAACAGATACTATAGATACGGGTAAGAATGATTGCTCTTTCTATACGAAGAATCCCTGACTAATGTAATCATAATCATAGGTAACAAGTTTAAGGGAAAGATAGGAGACAATAATAAGCTACTAGATTTACAGCCATCTGAGAAGATCGAAGCTAGAAACTAGAATCTAATACTGCGTTGGGGAAGATCCGGGATGAATCTGGTCGCTGGCAGGGTCTAGAATGTGATAAATGCCCACGCCATTGGAGATAAGGCCATGAAGAACAATTCTAGCAATCAATACAGGCGCAATAACCGTCTACACAGAGTAGATCAAGGTGGTCATGGTGAAGCACACCTATTGACATCATATAAGCAACAACCTTAAGTGCAAATGTAGTTCAATTCGTGTGTTAGTCAGTAGCATGCAGCCAGTAGGGCTTACTAGTTAAGTACTTATACACATATAAATATAGCTACTCTGCCTCCTGCAAGCCCATAAACGTTCGTCCTCTCCGTCTTGCTCCTTCCTTTTTATACCCATTGGTGGGATAAATTCCCTTGTAGTCCTCGTGCAGTATCAACAATTTCCTTGGACGCTATTCTCCCAGTGTTCAGTGAAAAAAACCAACCACCGCCATGTAGGTAGCTGTACATAATAAGCGCTTAACAGACATTTGTGGTGTGTTGAGCGAAGCGATGAGGCATAAAATGATGAAGAGCGATAGCAACAATCTTGGTCTGTATATTGATGATGGCTAAGCAGAAACTATGAAGGCAGCAGGCGCGAAGGTGTGGAAGGTATGGCGCTGGGGTACATGCTCCAAAGGCTAAATGGGCTAATGTCGTTCCCACAGTGCATATCATAATGTCCACAGCTGTCGAGCTTATCTCACTTACATGCTTACAAAGATTTCAGAGTGCTTCTGGTGTCCACAAGGCTTCCACCTTAGCTACTGCGGCCCCTTGAGTTGGAATACCACCTGGTCGCGGGCATGACGAGAGAGGCTTGTGTGAAGGATGTCTTTAACAAGACGCTCTATGCTTCCTGGCTGTCAGTCTCAGACTATTCTGTCATTAAACTTACGGTACAGTATTAATAATACAGGTAATAAGTGATATAAAGTAGATGGGGAAGGCATGTAAGATATGCCTTACACGTGTCCTTATATAGCTTGCTATTATTTATAAAATTTGGTGGCTGAAGCATTACAGTAAGGTATAATTATAAGTGGGTCTAAGACTATGCTTCTTGATCGAGAAGAAACTTTAATTACGGACATACACACATATGTAGCAATGTGTTAAAAGTGTTGATACTGGTGCGCTAATCCTCATATAGCCGTCTACAATAACGGAACGAGCGGCTATATTACAGCGGCCGGGCTTATTCTAGTGTTTATATTATTTTAAATTTAGCGGTCATAGTTATAATCATATCGAAACAAGATCCCTATTTAGTCTATAATAGTCTCGCGCTTATCCGTGTCTACCTATAAATGAACCACATCTCCAACTATTCTTAACCTAATATGAACTTTATAGTAGTGTGTCTTTTATACTTCATTCCCCTCGCCCTTGGTACTAGTAGTATCTCCCAACAGACTACTACACCTTTAGCCGTCTGGGTCGCCCAACCAAATGATACTGTCAATGGCGAACTTGGAGATATCTATCGCGACCGCGATCCTAGAGAAATATTCAAAAGTCTGAATGACGGCCGAGACCCAGATAATATTGTAGTCTCCTCTACCTATACTGTTTCTTATATAACACCATTACCTACAGCGGCTTCTGCGTCTTGGTCTTATCATGTGGATGCCTCTATTACTACAGCATTCCTGAAGTTTGCGAGACATATCTATACTACCACAACTACAACCAAGTCGACCGCAGACACAGGCGTGACAGCGACTATGACTACTACTCCATCTAGCAAAAGTGCCTCTAGCTCCGCCGATCCGTCAAGCGCGACTATGACGGCTACTCCATCTAGCATAAGTGCCTCTAGCTCCGCTGATCCGTCAAGTGTGGCCCCCTCGGCCACTAGCTCTATTGCACCTGGCTGGCATTTAGTGAAAGATATATGCCGAAAATGCCAAATCATAAATTATCAGATGATTAACTGTGATTGTGAGCCATTACGTATCTTTTTCAACGGCAAAGGGTACCCGTACCTAGATGATTACATTCGCAATAACAACGGCCAACTGGAGCCCGTGAGACCTGGTGAAGGGCCGGGTCGTATGACAGAAACATGCCGCGACTGGGTTATGTCCGGGAACTTTAGTCTTGGGGCAACTTGTAAGGGTATTTATCCCGATAGAACTACTATTGCAGATGTTCCATCCTTGCTTGATATCGGTATGATTATGACTCTATCTATATTGAATATCTCCACTGACTCAATAATGATCATAGGCAGCAAGTTCAAGGTTGAAGTTGGCGATAACAATACAGTTAACGCTTTTACATCAGTTACTGATATAACAGGTTAAATGTGTTTTCCAGAAAGCCCTCATTTAGTAAAATTTCATTAGAAGTACCATTGTAGCTTAATCTACCTTATTACATGATATTGTGATGTGATAGTAGCTTATTGAATAAGGCACAGTGCATATTACAATGTCCAGAGCTATACTAAAGATTTTAGATCACTTGCAGGCTTCAGAGATTACAGATTGCTTTTGGTGCCCACAAAGCTTCCATTCTATCTACTGCGGCCCCTTGATTTGGAATACAACCTGGTTGCGCGGACTTGACAAGAGACGCTTGTGTGAAAGGATGTCTGTGATAGGACGCTCTAAGCTTCTTGGTTATCAGCTTCAGACTAGTCTGCCATAAATCTCAGGGTGACAACAAATGACACCTCAGTTCAGGGGTAAAACATGTAAAATGTATCCCACATACTGTCCAGGTACAGCATGCTGTTCCTCACAGTGCTCGGGGGCCCATGCACAAGTTCACAAGTATAAATTGTTCCTCTGCGCATATTGATTGTTTATCCTTCTTTCAAATACACAGCATCCTAGACGCACTATGGTGGGACACGCGACCAACTCAAGCACTCAATCCACGCCGTGGCTACAGCTAGACACCAGCAAATTAGACAGCAAGAATCTTTCCCGGGAGAAGCTTATAAGAAAGATAACAGCAGTCATTCAATGCCCTTCCCCGGACAACAATACATCCAAACTGGAAGGCCTTTTTGCGCAGATGGAAACACTATCCAAGAGCGGTGTGGCTCCTCTGATTCCTGCTCGAGAGGAACGAGTCGTTTCCATCGAAGTCCAGGAGCTCGGGCGTGAGGCTGCCAAACAGGTAGAGAAGCATAACGCATGTCTCATGCGAGCTGTTGAGAAGCCCGTAGCTTCATATCTACGCCTAATGGGAGACGTATCACCGAAGCCAGAGCCGGAAACCTTGAAGCTCGCTTCGGAAAAACTTTTGAAAGTCGAAAAAAAGTACTGTGAGCCGCAAGATCCGTGCTTGCCTCCTGAGAACGACTGCGGTGGTAGTTGTCTGTTGAACTTGAACGAGCACCCTCCGGAGCTACAGCGGACATTACAAAGGATTGTTCAGTGGTTTTCAGCAGTTACGATGATGCTGCTTGCCCTCATCTGTGACGTGGAAAAATGTGTGGTTGATCAGTTTTACCTCTATCTCTGGGAAACAATGAGAGCTTTGGTGAAGCAATCTATGAAGGAGGGTGGGCAAATCATACTTGACAGGTGGCGACAGGAGGTGGCGAACGGTTCAACCGATCCGCGCCAGACCAGCCAGCAGCCTCCTCTAGGCACCCTCGAAGTCGTGCCAGCTACCTCACGACCGAGACGTTTTAGCTTTTCCGGTCGTTCCGGTATGAGACGCTTGCCAACTGTCTGGAGAGCTTTCCTGAGGAGGCTGGGGCGCGGTAAGAGTTAGTGAGGCAATTTGCAGCTGCGTAGCGATCGAAACGAACAGACATGGTTGACAGGTTTCCTGACAGTGGCTTTTGTGCTGTAATTTAGACTTTCTGTGGCGTGAAGCGCGTTGATGCGTGCTTCCAACAACGAGATAGAGAATAGCTGAAATAGTTTGCAAACAACTCGTACTGCTTAGGCAGTCGATACCTTTCACGCGTGCTGGGTATTGCGCGATGTCTATGGTGGTTTAAGTGAGAGATGATTTCCGTGCTGAGGCTCTCGCCAGCAGTTCTTCTCCCACAGTAGCCACGCACTAATTGGTAGAACTCTCTGGCAGTGGTTTTCGGTAGCGTGGCGCTCTTCCGCTGTTAAATGGGTGTGGAGGGGCTATGTAACAAATATTCACTTAGAGAACCCGGCAGGGCGTTTGGCACAGAGAAGACATTATTATTGATGGAACACTAGTTACCGCTTGCGCGTAATAACTAAGCTTAGGGCTTCTCAAGCTTCGAGGACCCTTCGCCGCCATATCGTGAGGGGCTCGGCAGTGTCACGGGACCTCCAGCCTCACGCTGCTGAGTTGGGTTGTTACAGGCTACCCTGGAGTCCAGGGTAGCGCGGCCCTGTTGGCAACGTCTCCGACACCTCTTCGGCTAGTTCTAATCAAACTACGCATCTTGTCCAATGCACTGTCAGTTGGACACCAGTCGAGCCGTAATCCTCAGCAAATTCATCTCCAATGGAAGGGCCGAGCTACCCGACAGGCTAGGACAGCGTGTAACAATCTCCTGTACTGTTACGTCAACTGGCAAAAGACCAGGCATTAATCTCAATGACGAGCATTAACCAGGAGTCCAACTATGGCTTATATAACTAGCCCCTCAGGCTTGTTACACAGCGTATGCAGAGACGGAATCCTTCCAGTGATTGAGCTTGTGTGCAGAGCGGTGGAACGGATCAAGGAAGGCGTGGTGCGGTGCGTTTGCGCGCGGCGGGTGCGTGAGGTACAATGTGACAGGAGCAGTCTCTCGAAAGAATACTTGGACATGGTCCCTGGTGGGCAGGGGACCATGGGGTGTAAAGTCGCGTTGCCGGAAATATGATCCAGGCTGCAAGTCGTGACTTCTCTCACAGGGGTGCGGACTCTGGGTCCAGTGTTCAGGGTGCGTGCAAGGCAGCGACGAAGGCGAGACCTGGCATTGGTACCTGCACACCTTGTTAACTTATCATTACTAATAATCTAAAAACTGACATACTGTGGTAGCCTGACCAGGCAGCCAGCGAGCCCTGGAAGGGCCGTGCACCCTGGCTTTTTCGTCCAACCATTGTGGGCCATCGTCGTCGTCAGGAGCTGCCCAGGGATACTCCTCGCTTGTAGCTCCTGGATCAATATACTTGTTTCCAGGGTCGCCACCGTTCATCAAACCGTCGTGTATGCTCCCTTGCTTCTTGCCATTAAGCTGGACAGTTTGGGGCCGTGCATTCACGATTAGCTGGGAAGGCTATTCAGCAGCTTCGGCTAGTTGCTTTATGGGGACCATCACAGCACGCGCATTTGGTGACCGGTTCAATACACCTCCTGTGGTGGTGCCCTACTTTTGCGTATATGCGACACATGCGATTTCGTGGACTGAAGGGCCTTGTGTCCGACAGTGGTAGCAACGTTCAGGGCGCGATGGTTCAGATAGGTGCGTGGGCCCTGCCTCGCTTGCGTTTAAAAGCCTTGGCGAGAAAGTTTTTTCGTGTCGGAGACCTTTGTGAGATGGACGGCCAAGGGGCCGTATGCCGTCCGATTTCAGACACCTCCGCAGCGGTCACGATTTCGAATTATTCTCGTATGTGCTCCAGCTCGTTCCTCGTTTTTTGTATTTACGCTTAGACTACTTCTTCTCGTAATTCTTACAAGACTTTGCTGCTTGGCTGACGCGTTGATGCCTTTCTCAGTACCGCCGGTGAATGCCGTCACAATTGTCGTTGGGGCCCGGTGACGCGGGATGCTCTTGTAGATGGCCGTTTTGCAGCCTCTGTCGGCGAAATAGAGCATTTCCAGCCGCCTCCTTCGCTTTCTGATCCTCACCAGACGCGTTCATCGTTTTGGCTGCCACGATTTCCCCTAGTGAAACGCAGATCGGATCGGATCACTTACCGTCTGAAAAAAATTGCTCTCGCCTCAGAGAAGTATCATTCCAATTACTCTAGGCAATATTCTCGTGCACACCGTCTTTTACTGAGCCAGGCATTCTCAACCAATTACGGATGCTTGCCAGACCGGCTTAAAAATACTTCACTTCCACCTCCACAGTTTATTTTTCATACTGGTGTTATATCCTACTTGCTACAGTAAGAGATAGACATACTATGCCTTAATCGGCAAGTGACTGTTATTATTTGGTGCAAATGTAGCTTCCGGTGTGCCTGATTAGAGTGCACTCTACGGTACTTTCCGGTACATCTATTCACTAGTATTTTGGGGTGGAGAATAAGTACCCAGAAGTATTGAGGCAGCCGCACAGTGCGGGGCCCGTGAGGTCTACTTTTTGTTCATTCTGGAGTACTATCCACGTGATATCAGCTCCTTCCAGATTCAGATCACCTCGCCCTTGCGATTCATGCAAGTCCCATTAATCGCCGGAAATGACGCTTGCATGGTAAGCCCCGAATGCCACACTTCTCTTGCACGATACAGTTCTCAGATTTTTATTCTACGTTTTCTTGCATTGCTTCATGAAAATGAAGTGTAACATAACAAAACGTGAAAATTCAGTGTAGCACTAGCACAGAAAGCGCCCACTCACGTGATTTCACCATGGAATGCTATGGAACAGTATGGAAGACCTAAAGGCCACCTATGCGACAACAAAGAGTGAAATGGTGCTTCCCAGGTGCCTGCGCCGTGTTGCACAACTGCCAGCCGCGCAAGCAGCTGGAAACAACGACACCAGCCGTTGTAACCATTTGATCCGTAACCATGAGCCAAGGAGACAACTCGCTCACCGATGATGCGAGCGATTCCCAGAGTCTCTTCTCGGCGAGTACGCAGAGCGATGGCTCCCAGCCCGAAATCTCAGCCGCACGTGGCTGCCTGAGACCTGCAGGGAAGTCTCTCGCGGCGGTACCCGCTGCCTGGAATGCAGACACATCAGACGACGACGACGACCCAGCGATTTCCTATAATGTCGAGTGGAAACTGTCCATAAATAAAAGAAGGCAAGCTGGCCAGTCAGAGCTAGGCATATCAGACTCGCCACGTAAATTTTGGCAGGATGTCTTGATACGCGAATTGACAGCCCATCACGCTAAGAAGCCTTGTGAGGCTGACGAAACGAAGATTGTATTGTCAACTACGCATCGTGGAACGCCCAAAATAACAAAAAGCTACCCAAAGCTTGATGTTAATTGGGCATTCGTCCAAAAAAAAATCCAGGAATGGACAAAACTTCCTAAAACAGGGAAGGATGATAACGTCATCACGGTGAATATTACTCTCAACTGCTCCTACACCGAGGTTAGCAAGGCCGCACGGGCATCCGCAACAGCGATTCAGACCGAAGAACTTGAGGCCAGAACCGGAGACGGAAATGTTCTAAGTAGGGGTGTGTGCATTAGGAAAGCTTATAAACTCATGCAGTGCCCCGGCCCACCCTGTAGGAAGGGCGACCACTGCTGGGTGTACGAAAGCGAACACTACCAACTACACCCCCATCACATAAAGATGCTAGCCGACCACTTACAGGCAGGAAGAACACTGAATGGGCATGACGACGTCCCAGAAACTTTTCGTCGATTAGTTTTGGATGACAAGAGGGATCAAGAGGCGAGGCAAGAGCGAGAGGAACGACGCAAGCGACGCCGACGCAACTGCGAAGGGCTGTCGGACCCTATGAGCGCACCCACTACAACTTCGCCACCTAAGTTAGTCTTCCCAACTAAACGATTGATGGGCTATGATATGCGGAGAGAAGACTTGGTCCGAGCTTATGGCGCATGGCAACGTTTGCAAGTAAGCGAAGAGCAAAAGGGATGGTATGATATGATGCAACACTTGACTCTCGAACGGGGTTATGATCTTGACATCATTGCAAGTAACCCAGAGTGGATGTATTACTTCTATACGGAAGAGCATGGGATTCCAGAAGGATGTGCATGGAGTTATGTTTGCGATGTACCGGCGTTTCATGAGCAGCGGGAACGGCGTTGACCACCGTGTCCCCGACAGAATGTGAATAGTGTGCTTTCAATTTTTGGGTAATGTCTATAGCTCAATCACGTCCATCTTCATCTTCAGGAATAAATATTTGCGCCTTTCTGAAGTGTCCTTTGGCCCATCTCTTTCCATTTTCGCCCTGTCCTAGCGTATATACCTTCGTATGGAAGTAGCTTTTGAAGTCAGCTTGTATGAGATCCTCATCTTCCACGGCGCGGCTTTCAATGTGTGTCTTGATGGAGCCGAAAAAATATTCGATCGGGTTTAAATCCGGGGAGTATGGCGGCTGAGCTTCAAGCAACACACCGGCTTCCGCGTACATATCTTTAATGTTTACTGAAAGATTGTGCCATGATGCATTATCCATGTAGACAACAGAGTTTCGCTCTGGAAATCTACCGCAATGGGGCAACAGCCTCTCAAGGAAGCGTTCAAATACCTCATTATTTGTATATTCCTCGTAAATTTCAGAGTAGAGAATTCCATCCAAGGAGTAGGCGGGTAAGCATGACACCCGTTTTCCGCGATGGAATCGTTTCGTTTGTATCGGTCGTACGCCTTTTGGGGCGTATCCTTTTTTGGGTATCGCTCTACGTCGGTCGTCACCGGTCTCATCGACGAATACCATACATTCCATAGGAATATGGGACCGTTTTTCTATGTAAAAGTTTCGCAGGGCTTGGTTTCGCTCTTTCGCCACAGTATCCATGACTTTTTTAGTCCAATTTTGCCGCTTTATACCTCGGCCGATCGTAGCTTTGGAGACTCGCACGCCATATTCCTTGAACAGAAAATTTGCCAGGGCTTTTTGGCTTAGATTTGGACGCTGCAGCAGCTCATGTTGTATTGCAAGCCACATATTCTCGGTGATCTCCCTCGGCCGACCCATCGTTTTTGCTGGCGCGTCAATTGTGCCATGTTGAAGTATGTTTGAACGAGCATTTCGAACGGATCGTGTCGAGCAGCCGGTTATCTGTGTCGCTATTTCCTTGTCTGTGATATCTTCCTCGCCTCGTAACTTACTCTTGATGACATTTTGGAGCTCTCTCCGCTGAATCTTAGACAATCTTGGCGCCATCGATTGGATGAAGGAGGGTCATTTCGCCACGTATCCAGAAAAAAAATCGCCACAATAAATCCAATTCTGGCTGCATTGTGATTGCTGTTGAAGTAGTGTTATTACTAATACAAGTATACAGTGTGGCTATCTTTTTATCTGTACTGTGTGGATCACATTTTGGGATCGATCTCTTTGCCGAAAGAGGAAGCTACATTTGAGCCAAATAATACATGATGGTATTGCATAATTGGGTAAATATTGACTGTTGTTTGTAGAACTGTACGTGATTGTTTATCCGGCTCTGTCTGTCGTGTCGTAAGATAGTATGAACGCTTTTTGAATAAAGGCTTAACTTGCCCTAATAAATTTATACAGCCCGGATACAATATCATTTCCTACTTCAAGCTGGAACTTGCTGCCTAAAATCATTATTAGGTTAGGTAGAATTCTTAATGTAGATGGAGTACTAAACCCTACCAATATCAAGAGTAGATGTTATATTCGCAATAGTAATAGTATTGCCAGTATAAGTCTTGTTTTCACAGATTGCTGTAAAATTAAAGCATCCTGACACGTACCAGTGGTGGCATGTTGTAGTCATAAGTCCCTTATCAGTACTGTTGGCCACTGCTTCCATGTTGCCATGATTATTGCGAATGAACTGATCCAGCTGCAAATGAACAGGGCCTGTTGTAATGTCAAAACCGGAATAAACATGCACACCCGCGCAATTAAGTAGAATATAATGGCGTTGTTCTTCTGGATTATCTGGAACTGTGATATTTTGACATATATCTTTGACAAGGTGCCAGCCGGCTGCAATAGAGCTAGTGGCCGAAGGAGTCGTGCTTGACGGATCAGAGGAGCTAGAGGCACCTATGCTAGATGGAGTAGCAGTCATAGTCCCTATCACGCCTGTGTCTACGGTCGACTTGGTTGTAGTTGTGGTAGTGTAGATATGTCTTGCAAACTTTAGGAATGCTGTAGTAATAGAGGCATTTACGTGATAAGACCAAGACGCAGAAGCCGCTGTAGGTAACGGTGTTGTATAAGAAACAGTATAGGTAGAGGAGATCACGATATTATCTGGGTCTCGGCCGTCATTCAGACTTTTGAATATTTCTCTAGGATCGCGGTCGCGATAGATATCTCCAAGTTCGCCATTCACGGTATCATTTGGTTGGGCGACCCAGACGGCTAAAGGTGTAGCAGTCTGCGGGGAGATGCTATCAGTACTAAGGGCGAGGGGAAGTAAGTATAAAAGGCACACCAGTACGAAGTTCATACTAGTTCAATAGTGGTTGGAGATGCGGTTTTTATAGTTGGACTCGGGAAAGCGTGACACTAAAGTTAGACCGAGCAGCCACCTATTCCTCCGCGAAATCCAGTGCTCGTGATGCTGCTTATACTAGTGAAATTCCAAACATCCACTTCACAGAGTCAAGTCGCGAATGAAAAGCTCTACCCGTCCTTCCGATCACCCTGCTAGCAAGTAACGCAGAGTCTAAGGGATGATCCAGCGGAGGAATCGGCATCCACCCTGCCGTTCGCGGTAGAACCATGGAGAACACGAATAAAGACCATGCCTGAAATCACGGAACAAGAAAACCTGGATCATAGCTAGGACTTTCAGGTGGCTGTTGGATGCTTCGACCGCAATGGGATTGTTGGTGTAGGTGGGGTTCTTCAGCACGCAGGCATTACACTAGGAGATATACGCATGGGACGTTCTCGTTCACTCATGGATTAAGATCAGAGCACAGTCTGTACTTTGGGACACTAGCCGCAATAGCATACGTGTTGAGGCACGTCCTGGATGGACACAAACTCCTTACGACAAACCAGGCTGCAATGCAGTCGATTGCGAAACCGCAACAACAATCGGGACGAGAATTATTTGCGACATATACGGCTCGATAGAAGAAAATTGGAGCAGAGCTGTTTCCACGCCACCTGTCTGGTTACCATCGGGAGGCGATGATGGCCTCCTTAATGCAGAGAAGAAGAAGGCGAAATAGCCACACGAGACGGTGTATGCCTGAGAGACAATTCTCAAGGATGCTTTCCACGGCATTCAACATGAGGAAAGGAAATTTCAGCCAAAGAGATGCCTTCTGGACGCTGTAGACAAAAACTTAAATCATCTCTATCGGCAGGCACTAATTTTGGACGAGTACAAGTTAGCTAGCGAGCCCTATAGCTGGATGGCCACCTGGCGTAAGAAACAAGCTGAGCTGGGCTGGGCTGTATTATTTACAAAAAGTTTCTCCATAAGATGGATATTTAGTGTATACAGTAGCACAAGTGTTATAGCCAGTTTCTCGTCTCTATCATCGCGTCTCTATCAAAACTTGTGTCGTCACGCAGCATGAAGGACTGAATGTCGCTCGGATGCCAAGCTCAGTGATCTTATTGATCACGGAACAAGACTCCAGCCGGGAGCTTCGTTGGTATTTCTCTAATGCTTGAACTTTGAGTTGAAGGCTGCCAGGGAGCTACGGTGAGGTCTGGTGGGAGCAAACCATGAATCTTCTTCAGAAGTAACGAGCAAAATGATACTTGCCAAAGCGTGCGATATGTGTATCGAGAAACTATCAGAAATGTTACACCATAACCTATGTAAATCGGCGACGCTGAATCAAAGCTCGCCACCCCAGTCTATATAGCAGCGTCTCAATCGAACGAAAGCCACGTAACGTACTGGCGGCGGAGACATCTTGCTATCACAAGCGACACTCTTCTCGGTGCTACCATCCGCAGGTGCCAATTTCTCCCAATGAACCCAGCATCACTCGATCAGTTATTGTCTTCTGGGCGGGGCCGTGTGAGCACATCGGGCAACGACTTAGGTTATGCAATTTTTGGTAGCAAACTGTACCGGTCAGCCGGTAAACCTTTCAAAGACGACGACGATCTACTTATTTCGCGTCAATGCAGTCGAATTTGACGGCGCAAAAGACACGGAAGAAACGCAAGCCCAGCTGACCATCTACCTGGCCTCAGACATATCCTTCAATATTTGCATAGGGAAGGTCGCTAGTGATTTATTGTTTGTCAGTTCGACTGTGACGTCGGTCAAGAGCAAGCGAGACTTGATTAATATTAAATACGCCGATTTCTACTCTATGCCTACACCAAGCAAGATGTTCCTGAGAGCCTTGCTGCCCCGCAGCCACCTGAAATGTAGGCAGCAAGGCGCGTAGGGCCCGCACCTGGACTTATTTGTGTTGCTTTTAGAGAGAAGCCAAATATACCGGTACGTATGTAGCAAAAAGCATAAAAAAACATGTATTATATGACTATAGCTATCATACGTGGGTCATATCAAGACTCACGTTTAAGAATGAGAGAGGTTTGTTTGAGATATTCAAGCCGTCACACTATCTACGCCACCAGTTCTTATGCCGACTCCCTGGTCATCCACGGCCCATTCCGCGAATCACGAGCGCCATAGTCTTAGTAAATTTATCTTTAGGAAACTCCTCCTTAATTCTTTCCCAAATAGTATTAAACTCGTTTCCGCTTTCGTTGGCATTCTTACGTTGCAGCTCTGCGACTGCATACAAAACAAGCGCCGAGATGAGATGATTAAATTGATCAGCACGAGTTTTGTCTCGAGCTGCTGTCTGAATATGCTTCGTATCATAATCAACAATATAACTCTCGACCTTGGCCAGGGTCTGGCGGAGATATACTGGGTTCAATAAAGATACCCCGTTGTAACAATCTGGAGCCAGGCGGCTAATCTTATCAACAAAGCTCCGAAAGGGCAAAGAGGAAATATTTGCTGGTAGAAGGTCTCTCTCGGGCAAACTTTCGGCGATCAAAAACTGGATAGCAGTATGATCAAACTTGTATCCCACATCCTTAAATTTCTTATCAAAAGCACATTCAGTCGTTTGAATCAAATCATCAACTTGTTTGTACATTCTACTTAAATTAAGAGTTGGGAAGGCCGCGATTATATAGTTAGTGATACACAATACTTTGTATGGATTTTCTAAAAATATCTTAACCAAATATAGCGATGGGAAAGGGTCCATCGTCGGATTTAGAGTATTTCGAGAGAGATGGCTAGGGCCACACAGGGCTGCCACTCGGATTAAGAAATGGTATGTACAGTAGCTGCAAAATTGTGCATAGCCTTCGACGGCTAACCTTCAACTACATGCTGAGATTCGGAAACATGGGAGGCACCGAAAGTACGGCCATGATGCGTACCTGCTTTACACATTCTTGTACTGTACCCCGAGCCGAGGTCCGACGCAGACCATGCACAAATACAGCGGATGGCGGCAGAAGCAACTACATCCAAGGACGCACATGCCAAACTTTGGCGAGGAACCTCGCAAGGCCTGTCGATACACTTCAGTTCATGCCGCTCGACAGATGGACTTTGTGAGGCCTTAGACAATTGGCTCAATCTATCCAGGCGATGTTGTTACAAAGAGAAAGAATTTACGACTGAAAGGAGATATCCAGAAGATATCTCATTCATATCCTTCTTGAGCACTGGCCACAGTTAGTCGGGTGGGCAACTATTGAGCATGGGTATCGCGACCGGGGGCGCGATCGATTCTCTCATGAGGACGCAACGAGGTCCTCAATTTCATCAGCCGTAATCTGGCGAGCTTTTCAGACAGGTAGGTAATGTTCAACGCCACAGCGCGTCAAACGTGCTGACATTCCGAGGTAACAAAGGTTTACGCTGCCACTCGAGAAGATTTACAAATACTTCCAAATATGTACAGTTGTGAGCTCCTGGTAGCCAAGAACAGCACGGGGAACCACATTGCGATCTTGTGGCAATGTGTCATTTATTATTAGCCGCGCTGAATTGGTGTCATGCAGAGCAGTTATTAGTCATTGATTGAGTTAAAAGCTATTCTGTGGCGTGCCTGACTCCTAGGTACACCCTCAGGAGTCCCCCCTGGCCGCTCCGTTAACCCACAAAAGGTGCTATTCTGTATGGCATTTATACGTAATGTGCGGGAGCCACCCCCTCAGTACGAGCGTCCACACCCCGAGTAGGTTGTACGCTGCCACTCAAAGTACGCTGCCGCGCGTGTTTCATATTACAGGGTTGGTACGGCGCAGCAGCAACAGAGCAACACGACCCCAACGTCTACTTATATGGCTCTTGGTGCCAATGAAAAATAAAGGAATCTTCTTTCTGTTTCTCTGTGCATCCTGTTGTCTACACCTGTCGCACGTCAAATGCTGTCCACCTCTTATCAAACCGTTTCTAAACTACATTCCAGTTTTTTAACACTCCTACAAATCATTGGCTTTTTTTTGGCATGTCGGCTAGTACCATTAGAGGACTTACGTGGTGCCCAGTCAGCGTGTTGGGCGCCGAGCACTGGTCCCGCGACAAAAATGGCGAGACGCCGATCCGTACCGCAAGAGACCACATTGTCAAACGGATCAAAGATGCTCTGAAGGATGATGGCTGCGAAAGCGGCGAGGGAGGAGCGGGGGGCTCACTCTCAGAGGAGCACCGCGAGGCGCTCCGCCGGTACAGCGACCTAGCAGGCAATGCCGTGAAGCTCATGGACAAGTGCGGCCTTGTATTTCTGCAGGAGGGTCCGTTTCCGTCCATCGTGCCCTATATTCTCAACCGTCGGCTGAGAGAGGCCTTGTTCTTCGACCCCAGCAGCAACCGTCAAGAACCGGTGCCCGTGCCCGGCTACGTAGGATTCTTGGCCTGTCATCTCTGCTGGGCCGTCATTGACAAGGACGACCGCACGGAGCATCTCGTGGCAGAACACGACTACTGCATCATTTGCAAGCAGCGTTTCGAAAGCTTGGCCCAGCACCTCGGTGGTGGCCAAGAAGATGCGGACCAGCACGGAAAGGGATGTGCAGACGAAGCGAGCTATATGAAAAAGGTTTTACAGTACCGCGCGTCCACTCATCATATTATTTGCTGTCAGTGCAGACGCGTCAATCTGTGCGTCGACGTCCGCGGCAATCATGTGTGCACTTTTTGCAACGAGGTCATGGAGAGCTCCTCCTCCCCGCCGCCGCCGCCGCCCCAGCGGACGGCGGAACAGTCCCGCAACCAAGATCCCAGTGTAGATGCCGGCGCACAGATACACGACTTGGTGCACATTCAGACTGCCTGCTCGCCGCGCACATCATCCTCCTCAACCCTAGACAAATGGTGGTGGCCCCACACGCTGGAGCCTGAGTCAGCCGCCGTACCAGCCGCCGGCAGCAGAGAACGCCTGGATGACAGGCTCATTGCCTGGTTGGCCAGTGTCGATGAGACGGGCGCGGAGAATGGCCCTTACCAAGAGCATGTGACCATGGGCATCTTGCAAGGGGATCTTGCCGTCGAGACTGGCAGCAGAATCGCCGTCGACGACGACGATTCGGTGGGCGAGATGGCAGCGCCGCCCAGACAATTCAATACCATGGAAAATCTACAAAGAGGCCCGGGCCAAACTCGCCATGCCTTCGCTCCTCGCACCGCAACACCGCCGAGCATTCGCAGTCAGCTACGCCGCAAGGATTGGTGGGGCAAACCGGTTGAACGCCTGCAATGGCTTCGGGAATGTGAACGGCGCCAGGTCGTACCCGGCGCAGGCTCAATTTTGATAGAAAACAATGGCAGACTTCGGTCGTCCACCAAAGCTCAAGTACTGGGTCTACTTTCTTTCCAGTCATAAGCCGCTGAGCTACCACAGCGCCTCGTCAAGTATATAGTAATACAGAAGACGCTGCCTGTTGCTCCAACAAAAAGGACCAGTCACTCCCGCCTTAGATATCACTCCTGACATGTTTGGCTACTGTACTAGCTTTGCTTGAAACTGTAGACGAAAGTGTGGAATATCAAGCTGCCCGGTTCTGCTAGCCGGGCTGTAGTGCTATTATTGTTGACAGCAACGACTGTACCGTCCTTTCTGGGCAAAATTCTTGTGGTGAGCCCGTTGGTCACCGCGGCCACCAGTGCATGGGTGGTTCAGTTCCAGTGGGCAGCTTGTCTGGCATGTGGCAGGGGGGGCTTATGTATCCCAGCTTTTGATGGCTTTTAGTTTGGCGAAGCTTTTTTGAGAAGGGCACTTTTGGAGCAAAACGAAGAATCATGGCCGCGAGCGAGTATCCAATTGCCTCTCGGTCCTCATACATGCGGCCCCCGGGATAAGGCTTGCAGGATGCAAATGGCTATGTAGGTAGAACCAGTCCATGGTTCGACAGTGAAAACAGGCGTCTCCGTTCAGCCAATAGGCAGTGAATGGAGACTACCACTGTAAAGAAACTCTTGCCGCTGATAGGTTTGGAGTTGGTGTATTGGGTCCATGTCTGACTGCCAGGTCGGCTGACTGGCCGTGGAAATCCCTAGCTGCAAAGGCATGTTGCCGGCCTTGTCTTGTAGCTCGAGCAGCTATTCGGCGCTTTTCTGTCGTTAGGTCAAAGGTTGGATGCCGAAAGGGCCGACGAAGGGATTCAAAATCAAGGCACTTTCGTTTCTTGGTCTCGAGTTGCCTGTCTGAAGCGAGTTTCTTGCCCTGTGAGAAAGTGGCAACGTCGGGTACCAGGGCTCGAGTCGCACTCGTCCCTTGCGGATGCAGAAGTACGGTCTCGAGCGATTTTCAATCCCACACAGATTGCGGGCACAGCGAGTAAAGCAGCGATTCGGACAATCCCGAGGCATCTGGGACGGAGGCGTGAGTGGTGGCCCTGGTGAAGCGAACTTGCCGTCGTGTTCTTGGAGTTTCAATATGTACGTTCCAGCGTTCCCTGCGAGCTTGTTTTGAGAGGTATTTCAAGGATGCTGAGCCCTGAGCAAAGCGACCCAAAACTTGCAAATCTCGAGGGGCCGCGGCTGATTGAAGAGCAGCTGCGCCGTCTCTGCGATATTGACCACTGAGTCATGTGGAGAGTACCAGTATAGAGAGTCGGCCGAGGCAGCTCTTTTCGGTTGTCTCGAATCAGTCGTCCCAAATTAGCCATTTACCTCGTCACAATTATTCCCTTCTTTGCATCGACGCCAGGGGCCACATACGCCAAAGGCCATGAGTTCTAGGCAGAGGAAGATGGGGTGGAGACACAGCAGGAAAAGATACGTCCCGCTGCAAACAAAAGACGCTTCAACATTTGACAAGTGGTTTTGGTCATATACCGTGTGGAAAGTAACGGTGGTTGCTGGCTAGTGGAAGTTAGCAGCGCCTGCGTTTGACCAAGGGCCCAAGACTAAATTGCCTTGGACGCGGCAAAGGCGGAGGGACAGACGGATGAAGGTGGGTGTTGTTGGTGGCAGAGGTTTGAGCACAAAACGGTAGCTAGCGGGAGGAATTCTGGGGGGATCAAGACACGCAAAGTCACAATCTCGGGCGCGGCAAAAGTGTCAGTGACAGGGGCAGAGTCGAATTGGTCACGAGCTTGAAGCTTTGTACGAGAGTCCATTGTAGCCTTGCAACTCCTACCCTGTACCTCCTACCCACCCAACATCCAAAACGCAAAGTATCAAGGCAAGACACAAGGTTCAGAAGCCAAAGCATTAATGGCATGTATTATCGTTGTTATTTCGTCTAGCAGTCACGGTGATCACGACGAAGCTCGGCCCACGGTAGATGTAACAACGACAATTTTGCCAATGCTTCAAATTCAAAATTACCTAACAACGCGACGACCTAGGGTGCATGTTTCGACTGAAATTGGAAACTCGGGTTTTTAGATACTCGTGCAGTTTGCGGTACCCACCATTATGCGGATCATTTTTGTCGATGATGAAAGCTCGAATATCTTTTTTATGCGATTCGTATTTCAGCTCGCCGCTTCCCTTACCATCATCAAGGCAAATAATGAGACAATCGACATCGACGTCCTTGACGGCCATCAGGTCACCAATCTTGTGAAGGCATGTTGGCACGCTTGCGACGAGCACAATCGGTCCCTCCTTGGGTAGTTGCTCACTTGTTGATGCAAACACGTACTCGGGAAACAACCTGGAGGACAATAAACCATCATACACCTTTTTTACATCCTCGGGCGTGCCAAACACATCAATCTCGTACTCAGTATTTGAACCATGTTCAGGAGCCATGTATGCAGGCACCTTTGGGGCAGACTTCAAAAAGGAGAGGAGGTTTGCAGGAGGCCAAGATAGCATGCGGGAAAAATAATGTAGGTGGCACAGGGCAATACTCTCGAGGGAATGCACGTATTTATGTAAACTGAATGTGTTATCCTGTCGGCGACGAGAGATGGGGGCCGTGAGCGGCACGATGACCTTTGCAAAGGCGGGGATGACTGTCAGAACAAAAGACGCGGGGTCAAAGGCCGCGGGTGTGGTTGCAACGAGTAGTGGCAGTCTCAGACTAGTGCCTGCGAGAAGCATCATAAGGACACACATTTGTAACTCTATAAATATAGGAGGTGACTGAGCATGGCAGCGGGGCCCGTTGCGTGTGGCGAGTGGCGGTTTGGGAGCTGCGCAGGAATGGTTCCTCCGAGGATTTGGTCTGCATCTATCGTCTCATCCGCTCGAATAACACCATGACCCGCAGCACGGTCTGACCACACTGTTGGAGCGAGCATTGCTAAACACGAAAGGCTAGATGTGTGGACAAACACCCCTTTTTCTTGTGGGCATGAAAGTGCAGTAGTTGTGTCATGTTTGAAGGAAATTCGGATTTTACCGGATAGATCATCTCGGCTGGCTAAGAAGCCCCAAATTAACAGAGTATAATGTGCGCTAAAACCCCAATTACTGGATTACACGGATCTTGGCTGAGATCAAGTTCAGGGCAGGTAATCGATACCGTAAGAGAGTGAAGATGGGTCGCGGAGCAGGCCCATATACTGGTAACAGCTAGGATTAGACTTTCAGTCTGCTTTACTCAAAAGGATATCATATATATTAAAAGCAAGTGATTGTGAGAGACGAAAAGGCACATTCGTGGTTACTCTGGGTGCAGCGCCATATCGAGCACCAATATCGGCTCCTACTAATATACGTATTTAGTAAAGAGCGATAATTATTCCGCCTTTGTCTGTAGTAGAACGGGTAGCTAAATAACTATTAATATTCAAATTTTCTAATCTGATATTAGATTCAGGCTTATTAAAATCTTGACTTTATTTAAATTGGTCTGGTTGGTATCTGCGTCTCAGCCATCATTTACCCCGAGCGTGACGATTAATAGATCCGGCTTTCAACCTCAATCATACTTGTAGACCCCCGGTTCTGTAACTGGCCCGTGTGTAAAGCAGATACTAATCCATATCTTTATCAAAACCACTGTTGCGACTGTCTCAGCCAAGATACTCATCTTCGAAAATCAAGACAGTGACACCGAGGCCCTCGAGCTGGTCCATGACACTGTCGCCTGATTCTCCATGACACAACAGGTATAATAGCATCTCGCCGAAAACATGGCGCGCCGATGACGAAAAGCAAAGGAGCGCTGCCCAGTATGGTCATTGGCGAGTGTGTGACGAAAACAGAAAAAAAAGGTTCTCAAACCCCCCCAGAGCTTACTGGGAAGCAGCTCAACCCATGCAGTCGGCGACTACTTGACTGTCGCCATGGTGTAGGAACAGCGCCACCCGGTAGTAGCAAACTTTGTATTTGAATTTTGTGCCCCGACCGCACCAGAGAAGATGTGATGCATCAGTCCTTTGTTCGCTTCTTCTTGTTTCTGACCTCGGCATCTGAATCCTGGCACGCATCCTTGGCGGATCGTTTCCTCCCCTGATTACCATCCCGCCGTCCCTTTTTCTGCAAGGCATTCTGATCCTGCCTAATGGATTGCCGTCGCAAAGTGCCATTTCCGTCACGCCAATCGACTCCAGACGTTGGATTATGTTTCTCCACGTGTAGGCGAGCCATTCTCGTGTCTCGCTCAATCTCCTCTTCACGCTGCAGAGCCGCTTTCTCCTCATCCTCCTCCTCCTCCTCCTCCTCCTCTTCCCCGACGAGATGGTATCCCCCGAGTCCGATGAAGCGACCCATCCGCCGACGCTTCTCTTCCAGCGGCGCGTCGGACCGCCACCGCACAGGGCAGGGATACTGGCACGCCCAAGGCGACAATGTGCCGCCGGCGGCAGGGGGGGCTTGGTGGTAGAAGACTGCGAGGCGCTCAAGCTGCGCGTCGGTGAGGAGCCAGAACTGAAGGATGGTGGATGGGAAGTCGACAGGAACGGCTCCGGTGTCGAGCCGAACCAGAGGGATCAAGGGCTGCGCCATGTCTTGCAGCTTGCGAGCGAAATCTGGATTGCGGCGCGGCCACGACTCAATGGGTGGCTGGGCAGACGATGATGGCGTGGGGTGGATCATTGCAAGCAGAGCCAGTTTTGTTTTTCCTCGCGACAAAAGGGCGATTTTGAAAGGACGCGAATTTTTGGGGCGTTTTTGCCAGCATCTAACAGGTTACCGGAGTTGGCCCCCAATATATACTACGCTCAGACTGAAACATGTAGATGCCGCACTAGTCATCATCTTCATAGAAGAGTAGTCTGTTACATGAGGAGAGCAGGCTGACTCTTCTGCTCACCCTGCCACCGCTACCATGTTTCAGATCTTGTCACGAATGCCCTCGAGGTAGATGTGCCCCTAGCCATTTCGCCATCGATGCACTGCCAGTCTGATTACAAGCCCGGCATCTGGCTGCTCGCTCGCCTGTGATCGTGCTTGACATGATGCTCCGGTGTTGTCTACTTGTGTGATCTCTGTTGAACTAGAGATCTTTTGAGCCGAGATGGCCCTTTATTGGATTGATTTCTCCGAGCATTAGGAATTCTGCACTAGGTGAGCTCGCGCGTTGATATAGTAACGGCTACTATAGTTGGCTGATTGCCCCGGTAATGATAATAAGAGCTTTTGGGATAGGGGAGCTATATACAAGAGTATTATTATGCTGCGGTAGGCCATCTTAAGCAGCTCGTATAGAGCTTAATTACACAGCTATTAGTCTATAATGAAAGGTTGTTTTTCTTTCCCTCTCACTATATAATAGGGAAGCTAAGTATAAGCTTAGAAAAGGAAAACATGCTTTATATACTAGGTTAGCTTTAGCGAGCTTACGATCTAACTTCTTTCCACCATAAGTAGCAGAAGATGAAGGATATAGCCGTGGTAGATTGTGGAACTACTAAAGTATCTTTATTGCAGTTTAGTAATTAGACTACTTACCTAAAATAATGGACAAGTAAAGTAAGGTGGACTATTCTTTAATTCCTAAGCTGAGATATAGTAATATAGGAATTATCTCCTTCCCTACTATCCCTCTATGTCTTCATCTGTCTCGGGAATCGTGGGCAACCGTTCGCTCATCCACGGCCCGCGCAGCCGGGGTGCCATTGGCGACTTGGTTAAGTCGCCATTTACCCCGTTGACGGTACTATTGATACCATCAGCCGCGATCTCACCCCTATATTGGCAACTATCAGCTTGCAGGCATGTCTTGGAGGGCAATAGCACGTCGTTGAGCAGCCCAACGGTAATCAGCTCTCCAGGGAAAAGAGTGGAATGTTTCAACTTTATGACCAATTTGGGCTCCGGAAAAAGACCAAAATACTGTATTCCAGCATCGGAGACTATCAGCAAGCCCTCGTGCCCTGCTGCCATACCTCGCAAGGGGCCGAAGCAAGGATCTATGAGGTTTGTGTAGCTAAATGGTTCTCGGAAATAGTTGTCCTCGTTATTTTCGTGTCGATAGTAAGTCAGCGATCCACTATTTAATTAGTTGATTCCGCGGTTCACGTCTTGTGTTATATTTCTTACTTTACATCTGCAGAAGAGTGCCTAAGTTGCCCGCTTTCCGACCAATCGGTTGATGTCAGACAGACTATCGAGCTGTGGGCGCTTATCTGATTTACTATTTGAAGTTTTAATCCATGGGTGGCGAGGTACTGGAGTTCGTAAACAATGACGCTGCCGTCTCTTGCTCCTATCGCGAGTTTTGCTTTGTGCTGCCCGAAGGTTTGATACCACGCAACAGTGGTTACGGGCTGCGCTCTGTTGAGACCTGGCATGAGCACAAATTCAAACTTGGGCTGCAGTATAGCAACGACGACATCTCCATTTGAGTATCTGTTTCGCGTCAGTGAGCGCGATCAAGAAAGCGCAAGGTACAAACCCTATAGCGAAGTAGCCCCAATGTGGTGCCTGTGCCAGAGCTGTGATGGCAAAAGGTAGCGCTGGCTCAATGTTCCACAGGCTCCGCCGCTTTGGTTCGAACATGATTGCTCCGGCTGCATGGCCTTGAAATGAGGTTAGCACAGCGCAAGTTGAAGTTTTTTGAAACATGCCTGCAATCACATAGCCATCCATTGTCCAAGCAAGAGCCGTGAATGGGATATCCGACTGATACGTGTAATTTATGCTGGATGTTTGCCAATTCCAGACAATGAGTCGATGGCCACGATCATAGCTGGCCACATGTCCACCATAGGCCCGCTCGCTAGGCTGCACGGCAAGAAGTATAACATCATCTCCGTGCTCAGTAAACTCAGGGCCGAACTCACCCCCGAAGTGGATGATGGAACGCCCGTGTGCATAAATGAAGGTGGAATCTGTGAACTTGCACGTTGCACCACCTGCATGGTTCAGCGTGAGTGCCATAACAATTAGAAGGCGGTGCGACCGTGATGGAGCAAGACTAAGGGGGCTTGCCATTGGGCATTCCACGAGTGGCATTTATTTCTGTAATCTTTTTTGACCAAGACCCCCTTGTACTGTATTTGTAAGACTTAGACATGGGTCGCTGGGGTCGGAGATCTAGGGCTGCTTGCTTCGCCGTTCCCACCCTCCCTCTGCCGAAACCGGCTCTCCTTTTAGCCTCTGGTTGCACTACGGCGTCGTTCTGGATACACCCACAACATGCGTGCTAGGCTGACGTGGGGTTCATATTCGGCAGCCAATCAAGGAATACGACCATGGTTCGATGGTCGCGTGGGTTGAGGTACTCTGCCCTCTTTGTGGCCAAAATGAGACGGAGACCGCGAATGTCGCGCCACAGACATCACTACGCAATGGGCTGAGAGGACTTGGGCGTTAATATCAGGCTTGGACAACTCTAGCCCGTATTCTCTCATCTCTTGCGCGAACCTCCACGTCTCTGTTCTGTTACCTTCAGAATGATAACCGATCAAACGGCACCCCCGTTAGCAGCGAACGGGGCAATCCTCGAAAAAACTAATCTCAGCTTCGATAAAAAAACGGAATTACGGAAATTTGTTAAGGAAGGTTGGCTAAAATGATTCCGCAGATGACCCATGGCTTCCAGTATCAAGACGACGCCAGGGAGCATACAAGAGCGGTCTCGTACGACCACCCGCAGACAGCTGGATTCATAGTGTCTGTTCGACCGAGTATTGCTGTGGTTGTGCGGGGCCATGCACCATGCACAGGTGGCTGACCAACACCAGCTTGTCCAGCCTCTCTTGGCCGTTTGGGGTGTGGTGCGATGGAGGAGCTGCAACTCCATCTGCCTGCCAATTGAACACGGCGCGAGTTGATACTAACTACGGTGCAGTAGTCTTGGTGGCATCATTGAGTGATTACTAGGGTGCACTGCTGCTTTGGGATGCCCATCATTGTCGATCACTGCGCATTCGCAAAGAGCGGAACAGAGTAGGGATGTGGCGGAATGAAGTTACCAAGAGTTCAACTTGTGAGGAATTTTCTAAACCCCTCTTCTCTACTTAACGGGCGAGAAAAACTGTTATTATGATAACTATAACATCTAGCCTAGGACTTAGGCATTTCCACACCGGTCTCCGGGTGAAATGATGGCAGTAGTAGTACTACATAAGTGCCGCTCTCATGGCTTTTAAATGCTCAGACATTGATTTGCATGTCTGCTCTAACCCGCCCAATCGTAATTTTGTCTGATCCAGGTCAAACGAACACATGGTCAGATTCAAAGTAGTCTCGTCAAGTTCTCTGCCTCCAACGCCGTTCTTCTCTAGCACTTCAGCTGGCAAGAAGTCAAACACTGTCAGTCCGACTGGAAATTCGGCTACAGAATGTTCAGTCGCCTCGACTTTGACATCCTTCGCGGAGCAAACCACGTCGTATCTCGTAGCGCTTCCTCGAGAACGCCTTGCCTGACCACGGCGGTACAGTGAGTACGTCCAGCCAATATCGTGCTCCCCGCAGCGTTCGACTTTGACTGTCATAACGCACAGCGTACCCGATGCGATGTACGATTCCGCCAATGCTCTTAGCTCAGGTGTCTTGTCGCCCACACCAACCTCAAGTACAAAATTAACGACGTCATGAGCAGGCCGAGGCTCTCCCTTGACGTCTTCAACCTCCGGCGTATAGTACCAGCAACGACACGGTGTGCGAATGCCCTCAACTGGGCCGGTTCGCACTGAAGCGCGTATCTGAGGGCACAACGCCGGTCCTTGGATCACGGGCATTAAGAGCTTGTTGCCACGCATGGCTCTGGTAATAACTCCGTCCAGGATTCGCGTCAACCGGCTCTGGAAGGCGCACTTCTTGCGCACGGTTAGTTTGCCCTTGGACATGTCTATGGGCATCCAGTCGTATGACACGACCTCTATGGCTCCAGACAGCATCGAGTAGTTGGCGATGGAATGACGACAGGCGTTGTACTCCTTTACTGAGAGCTCAATAGAACGCCAATCCCATATTTTATCGCGGTGGTCGTCCAGTGAACCTGGAAATCCTCCCAGATCAGACGAGAGATGGACAGCGGCCTGTAGAATCAAGGACAGAGCCTGCATGACACGATCCATCTCCGCGGGATTCAGCTTGGGAGGCGGCCAATTCAATCGGTCCTTCGTTTCCACGTAACAGGGGTCTAAAGCCGGAGAAGTAGGCATGGAATAGACTTGCTTGGCCTGAGATGCTTTTTTATCGGGCTTTGCGGTCAGAGACGAACGGGCTTTTTTGCCGGTGCTGATCCCACGGTCTGCGCTGTGAGTAGCGCCGACTGCCTCTGATAAGCGTGCTGATTTTCGAGTCGCAGCAGCCACTTGGTTGCCAGTTGCGTCACCCCGGCTCGCCTGGCCAGTCCTATCTCGTCTAAGCGGAGTCATGATGCAAGATCAAGTGGACTTTTGGTCTATAATCATAGATGCAAGGATAAAGCCCCGAGAGAGTTTTGCTGGTGGTTTGCGCTGTAACCACTCAATGTTATTGACATCGGTTGTGGAACCTGTGGGTGGAAATAGATGGCAGAGTGGTTGGAGTTATTATACCCAACGGTTCTTTTTAGCTAAACTTTCCTAGTCCCTTCATAATCTGACGCATGGTTTGTCTAGCCTGGGCCGGCAACTCAATACAGCACTCCTAGCCAATCCGGCGAGCCCCCCCCCCCCCGC
>JARDXD010000170.1:0-23181 GCA_029218145.1 Aphanocladium album
AGATGTTTCTTAATACACATGTCCAAAAAAGTGAAATTCGAGTACGATGAAGATTCAGCAACAGAAAAAAGACTTGGCCAGCAAAAACAACTCCACAGGTGCGACGTCGAGTCGTGAGCTAGGCCATTTGGATGCGGGATGCGGGCGACGCGTGGGGATTTTTCGGTTGCCTCGCCTTCTCATCTCTCTCCAAGATGGGGCATGACATGCGGTGGGTGCTGGTGGTGTGGCCACTGTGGAGGATGGCGGGCTGCCACTGCAGGTCACTGCCAGCGCTAGCCAAGGGACAGTTGAGTCGCCAACGAGATATTCCGGTCAAAACATTCAGTTGTTCTTTTCTCTTGTTTTCTACTTCTCTAGCCATCATGTTGCAACTAGCTATCCTTGAATCACGCCTCTGCTGCTCATCTACCTTTCATCGTGCTCTCTCTCTCATCTCCCCCGTACATCCACCGCCATAGTGGCGGTCACGGCGACTCTCGAAAGCCTAAAACCAGCCCCGTTACAGCGGCCCTCGCTACAGTAGGTTCAGCGCTAGCGGGCACGGTGGCTCATCACCACGCTGCCTGTCTTCCTTTGGGCCCGTCAGCACCTTGGACCAGCTAGCACCGGCACAGCGATACCCAGCCTGGCCCAGATTGTCTCTGCCCCGTCATGCCATTCACTCGCTGTCCATTGGGGCAATTTTTTTTTGTCCTGCATTCTTTTGACACTTGGTGCGTGCTCTGCTTGCTGGATTCCACCCCCTCCGAGATGCTTTGTGGATTCCCGCTCTTCCGGAGATCAAAGATGGGCCAGCAGCTAATGCGCAGCACACGTTACCTTGCACAATCGAGAAGAAGCACTGTTCAACTGTTGGTCCGGCGAGCTTGGGCTTGAACGACATCCGGCTTTTGCAATTTCATGTTGACAAGCCTCCAAACGCCATGCGCTATGCTGTCGCCTGCTGCTAGTCCGGCTTCGCCGCAGGGACGCAGAGACATTCACAACCCACCGCACTACCGCAGCCTCTCCGGCCTTAGCACTGCACATCTCACCGGCCGTCGACTGCCAAATCAGGAACCCTGAGACTGGCGACCAAACGAGTTGCAGAGAAGAAAAAGTTTAGCGCCTCTGGCCCTTGGTGCTAGCGCCATCATCTCCGAAGATGCCTATGCGTGTGGAAATTGAACCCTTCTAGAGTATTGCCAACACAACAAGGCAAGCAGAAAATGTGACGTATTAGCTGCAGACGGGCTAAATTGCATTCTCCTGCAAAGTTATCACAGGGACTCACACACTCCAAATCCATACTTCATCTTTTCGCACACGCCCTCTGCACTAGTTCAGTGGTGAGTCCGCCTTCGGACCAGTTTGCCCAGCGCGTTCGGGAGTCGATCATGACGGCAACCCCAAAATGGGCTTGCAGAGGCGTAGGCGTGGCATGGATCCCCTGCTCATTTTCCACATCTCCTTTTTATTCTCGTCTCCTTCGAATGTCCGAGCAACACAGAATAGAAGCTAGAAGCTGTATGGAAGAGTCAAGTCCCCCTGCCCAAAACAGACTCCAATGCGAGACACGTCTTGAATATCGTCCTTGTCCCTTGCACACCGCAGAGTTGCATGCACACAGACGCGGGCTACTGTATCGGTAGAAGGAATTTAGCGTGCTTCTACGACCAGTGCTAAACTACAGTTGTCAAAAGCTCCGAAAGCACCGGCCACAATAGCTCACAACGTCCCTCTTTTTGGCCCTTCTCCTGGTGGTGCTCCGTACCTGTGTAGTCTGCTACACTGGCGCTGCTTGTATCAGTCAACTAATGAAGCAGCCTCCGAATCCTTCATCAACGCCTCCTCTGTGAAAGCAGAGCAAAGTCGTCTCTCTTGAACATGAGTCTCCTAAATTGTCTACTCCAAAAAAACATGTCGCATGTCTCCCCAAGCCACAGGCCTCCCCTGTTCAAACTACACACCCTCCTCTGTTCCCTGCTCCAAAAACGCCCAAAGAGGGGAACGATTGTCTCCTCCTGCTCGGGTTCTCGTCAATCGACGTTGCGAGTACATGTAGCTATCGGGGTTTCCATCTCGCACGCCAAGGACACCAAAAATGCAACGTGAGTGTCGTTGCTTCAGCCCGCTTTAACGACTATCCGCAGGTGCATATCTCAGTTTCACATGCATTCCTGCTTTGCTCCTCGGCGTCTCTGGCAGAGACGCACTCGCGCTAGTCCCCTTTTGGCTCCCAAGACAAGCCCACCAAGCCCACCAAGCCCACCACTGACCGGCAGAGTATTGAACTTGACCGTTGCGGCTCCATCTCAAAGTCATTCTCTTTGTTGTGTGCGTGTCTTTGCCCCTCCCGTCCAATACTGAAAAGAGTGACACCCTCTCCGTTCCGTTGGCGAGCGACCTTCCGACTTGACCCGGTGGTGGTTTGCGATCGACATGCCAGTACGCCATCCTACTTGCTGCGTTTTCCCGAGTCGTCCCTTGTCAATGACGACGCGTGCCAATGATCCTGCATAAAGGGTGGGCAGGAGGAAAAAAAAAAAAGAGTATATGGCATTTGCCGAGCATCTAATTGTTTGCTGCTTTCCCCGGCGTTCCTCATTTGGCCACTTTTTTTTTGTCTGGTAGAGCCTCGAACAAAAGAGTCCCATTTTCGGCGCCATATCAACTACCAATTATAGACCGCCTGATGTCTACAAGAGGTCCTCTTGCGAGCCTCAACTGTATATACTGTGGCCCCTTTGCTTGGCTGTGCGATGCTATAGCCTGCCAAGTCTTGTAGCTAGCCGCCCGATTCACAAAAAAAACCAGAGCCCCATCCCTAGCTTCACCTCTTTGTTGCTCCGTCCAAGGTCCATCGTCTGGAGGCGTCGTCTTGAAACACGTCGCATCATGAACTCCCCCCGTTCCAATCTTGGGCTGCAAATCATCTGCTGCAAATCATTTGAGCCCTATGCCTCCTTTTGTTCGAATGTACAAAATTAGATCGCGACAAAAGCCACTGATTCTAATTTTAACCTGTAAACTTCTGGCTCCCTTGTTCCCCAGATCTTGGTCAGACAAAGAACCCCCTCCTCCGCTTACACCCTTGCGGCAATCTCGTTACAGATATCCAGCAATCGCTTATGATTTGCCAACTTTGAAAATATACTTTGCGGGTTTGCGGGGGTGGGATACTGTGCAGAAGCATGTTTTTTCACCTGGGTTCATGGCTGCCAAGGCTTTATTTACTTGGGGTGCCGTTGTATCATCTCGACTTTGGGCGGACACAACTACAATAGCGGGGGACACGCGAGCGCCATGGTTCTCCTCCAGTCGGGGCTGAGCTTTATTTTGCCTCTTTGGGGTAGCTTGTCTGGAATTCTACCTTTTTTCCCAAATCACCCCAGCTATTTATTTGCGGCTTACCGCATTTTTCGTCCCCAAGCCCAGGGGTGAGCGAGACGGTGCTGACACTATTTGCAGGCGTGGCGTTCTTACAACGAGGGCCAGCCAAAAGTGGCTTCACGAATGGAACAAGGACATGCCAGCGACAGCCGAACGCAGGGTACAGTAGCAAGCCCAAGCCCCCGTTCGTTTCCCCTCAGCATTTCCAGGTGGCTAGGCAGATGTTGGGGTAGATGACCCAGCTGACTTCTTGGCGGTAAGAGAAGAGAAGACACTATTTGGAGGCGATTTCTGTTTTTCCAAATACAGCGCAAAGTCAATTTCCTTGCTTTTGTCGTGCAGGTCGAGCCGCCCCGGACCACCGTACTCGTATCACTCGCCACTGCATGGTTATTGGGAAAAGATTGGAGAAAATAGTATGCTCGACCTATGCGTCCTTTGCTTCTCGGAGCAAGCTGCCGCATTGGACAGGTAGTGAGACCGTCCATCCGGCTCGGATCAGCCGAATAGCGTAGCAAGGCAGGCTGTCCCTCCCCTGCGGCAGAAAGCAGGCAGGGCTGTCGGGCGTCCTGCGGTTAGCTGTATGTCGGGAAAAGAAGACCGAGCGAAGCCTTGCTGCAGGGGCCCGTGTGTGAAAGAAGGGGACTTTGATTCAACATTGTGTGCGCTATAATACCGAAAGACCAAATATATGGCCATTATGGGCACTAAAAACGGGATGGCACCGTCGATGATCTGGTCTCACGCTGCATTGCCACTTTGTGCGTGCTGGCCTCGCAGCGGTGGTGGATCGCCAGGCACCCGAGATGGAGGACCAGAGGGCCAGTCCAGGTCTGGCAAGACGCCCGTCCGCTGGCGCACATCAGGTGGCCCCGGCGGGCGGCGGACACGGGGCCAGAGTGTCTGGCTTGAAAGTTGTTCTGTGGTAAGTAGTGAGTAACAAGGTGATGGATGCGATGTGATGCCTTGCCTTGCCTTGCATTCGCGACCCTATAATACGTGGCAATGATGGGGGTGCTGTCGCATTGCAAATACTCATTTCACGCCCCTCCCCCTCCCTCCACGAAAACATGTCATGAAGAAAGAAGAGGCTGAGAAAAAGGGACGGAGACTAAAAAAGTTGGAGCAGTACGGCTTTGGGGGTAAAAGAGGGAAAAGGCTGCGCTGGTTCCTGCATCATCGTGCGTCAGCATCAAGCGGCATAATCATTGCTGGTGCCGTGCCCGAGACTGCAGGTTCTGAAATCGTGCGCATAAGAGCAATCTTGAGATTGATGGATTGGGTCTCATGGACAGATTTGATCATGTATGTAATTTGTGTGTACCATTCATTTTGCGGTAGAACGTCATTGGGCAACTAGTTGACTACGTATAACAGTTTGCTTGCTTGGAAGAGACGGACTTTCACATGAAAGAAAGCTTGCAATCGAGTGCACGCTTGGGCCAGGGGCAAGGGACCGCTCTTTCAGAGCCATTCAGGGCCATTCAGAGCTCTTGCAGCACAGCTTCAGGCCAGTTACAGCGCACTTTGGGCCCCAAGTCGGCTGCGTTGCCCACTAACAGCCCCAGCTCGCCCACTGAAAAAGCTCCACCAACGAGACTCCCAGCTGCCGCAACTGGCAGCTCCAGCTCCATCCAGCAAAGCCCAATTCCCCAGACTGCGACTGGGGGAATCACCGAGGCAATTGGCTCGGCCTCACCCGACCAAATTAAACCCCTACCTAGTCTGCCCAAATCGCCGGTACCATCGTCTTTTGCTACGTTCTTTGCTACGTTCTTGTCTCCTCTCCATAACTCTTTTTCTGGCATTACCTCTACGGGCGAGGTTGCTGCTGCATTGGCTCGAGTTTCGGCGTCCTACCTGAAGCAACGTCGCCAGCCAACCTATCCGTTTGCTACGTACGTACCCCTCCGTGGTGGCGCGTCAAGCGATACCTCACGCGACAGGGCAGTGCAGCCTTTATCCCGCCGAGGGGCAGAGCCTCGAGTTGCGACACTCCCTCGACTCGACTGTCCTGCTTTTTTCGTCCCATCCACTCGCCTCACCCTGGCAACAGATCTCATCCGAGAATCTGCAACCTGCATCGCTTCATCAACCTCTCTTTCGCCCAAGCGAGCACCAGCACCAGCCCAATCCCGCTTGGTCCCTGCGCGACGCCGTCTCCTGCAGAGTAGGGGCCGCTACCAGACCATCGCATTCGCACCAACAGCTTCACCGAGAAGACGCCGCGGAAGAAGTACACACATATCGCAAAGGGAGAGAATTGCATGTAACCTTGCACCAAGAAGAAACGTCTTGCAGACAGGCCACTTTTTCTTGATATCCAAATTCGTCCCGAAACTCTGTCCAACCAACCCCCCGTCTGAGAATCGTTGCATCGGTTCTTGGCCCGTCAAATCTGTCACCTTGCTGCTGTACACCAAAACCGCCTCGACCACTGGGCAGTCCGCTTTTTTTTTTTTTGGTTATTCCCACTCGGTTCACGAAGAGAGAGGACGGGGGCTAGCTGATTGGATTGTTGCAGTCGTCTAGCCCAGTTGTTGATCTCAAGTTTCACAAAATTCCCACCATGCCGCAGCAGCAGCTGGCTGCCCGTCGCCGCCTGGCCGTGCCTCCGGCGCTCCAGCCGGTCGTTCGGGCCTACGTTCTGGGATACGCTTCGGCTGTGGCGCCCCGGCTGCTCAGCTTGGCCGTGCAGCATGTGCTCAAGATGAGGAAGAATGCCGAGAACCTCATGCCGTCGGATCCGAATGATGAGCCGACGTTTCTTGCTGGTGCTCGTCATATCCTCAAGACCGGATTCGACCCGCAGCGTTTCCCGACATTTTGCGCTGTTCTAGTAGCCGGAACATCGTTATTACATGTAAGTGACTTGTCCAGTCAACTTGTTGCAGGGCTTTGTGGTCGTGCTCGCCACAAATATTCTTCCAAGCCATATATTGACTGATACACCTTTAGAAACCACTCGACAAAGTCATTGCCAAGCTCGGCGCAAGGCTTACTCAAACCTCTAGACTACGGTATGCGTCATCTCTGACTTGGACTATATGTATACAGACTATTAACATTATTAGATTGGCGCGCTTCCTGTGCAGCTTTCTGGCAGGCTGGTTTGGCCTGAAGCTACTACATGGCAAGGGCACAGCACCTCGCCGACACTCCACGGCCAGAAGAACCAAGCAGGAGGAAGAACTACGATGCAAAAAGATGGCTGGTCGCACCGTGGACCTGACCCTCTTTGCTGCCACCCGTGCTGCCGATGTCATTGTCGGTGAGCTATGGTCGCAGCGCCGGTCCCGACGACAAGCCCTCAACAAATGGACCAAGGTAGGCCCAAATATATTGCTTCGTTTTATCGAATCAACAAACTCACTGTGTCACCCCAGGCCGAGTCCTTTATTCAATACATGGCCGATCCGTTGGTCTTTGTCTCGTCCTGCGCGCTCATCATGTGGTCGTGGTTCTACTACCCAAACGCCCTGCCACGCGGGTACCAGAAATGGATCACGTCCGCGGCGCAGGTCGACCAACGCCTCATCGAGACGCTGCGCCGGCTGCACTTTGGCGGCATCGTCTACGGCAAGGAGACGGGCCAGGCCGGCCTCGTCGGCGACATGTGCGTCGACTACAATCTGCCGCGAAGCTGGGGCGACCCCGTCACCAGCATCCCCTTTCCCTGCGAGATTGTGCACATGGGCTGCGGCCCGTCGTGCGAGTACCACGCCCTCAGCCGCTTCGCTCGCTCCTGGAAGTGGTCCATGTACACGTACCTGCCGCTCGCGCTGCTCCTGCAGGTCCGCAAGACGCCCACGCGCCACAGCCTCCTTCACGCCCTCCGGTCGGCCTCGCGCTCCTCGGCCTTTCTCGCCATGTACATTACGCTCTTCTACTACGGCGTCTGCCTCGCCCGCAGCCGCGTCGGCCCCGCCGTCGTCGGCCGCCACCTCGAGGCCCGCCGCCTGCTCGACGGCAAGCTCTGCGTCGGCACCGGCTGCTTCCTCTGCGGCTGGAGCGTCCTCCTCGAGACGGCCGGCCGCCGCAAGGACATGGGCCTCTTTGTCGCCCCGCGCGCCCTCAGCACCGTCGTGCCCCGCCAGTACCCCAAGGAGCTGCAGTGGCGCGAGACGCTCGTCTTTGCCGCCAGCACCGCCGTCGTCTTCACCTGCGTCCTGGAGAATCCGAAGCGCGTGCGTGGCGTGCTCGGCGGCGTCTTGGGTTTCGTTCTCCGAGAGTAGTTTTTCTTCTTCTTCGTTCTCTGTTTCTCTGTAAAAATGTAGCACTAAATCATGATGGTGAAGAATTAGAGCGCATGTGGTGGACTTGGTTTGCATTTGTACGATGAAGAGAAGAAAAGATTTTTCAATAAGCGGCATTTACTAGAAACTCGGATTTGAGTTGTTCATAATCAAAATATAATCTAGACAAGAACATTTCGACATTCATCGTGCCTGCATCGGAATGACTTGACAGACCACAACGTCATACCATTTGAGAATAGTGAACAACTTTTGTATTCCATCTACTCTAGTTTATCTGCAAAAAAAGAGAATTTCGCATTCCTTCTTCCGTCTCCCGTAAAAACGCCAGCCTTTGATAAAAAAAAACAACAAAACAACATTTTGAAACCAAAAGAGCTGCTAGTCTTGGGGCTGTATGACCGCATTTTGGTTTTCTTTTTGTTATCAACTCGTACATGCAAGAAAAAAAGGGGGTAAACCGTTTATATGTAACAAGATTTAGCTTAGGTCCATGCCCTCGGCAGCGGCGGCGGCAGGGGCAGGCGCAGCGCCGTTGGCCGAGGCTGACAGGTCGACGGCGCCGTCGTCGCCAATGAGGCGCTTCTCCGATTTGGTGACAAAGTCGATGCTGCGGGCGGGATCGTAAAAGAGCTGGAAGCTGCGCTGGACGTCCTCGATGGCGACCTGCTTGGCGCGGCGCTTGGCGGAGACGAGCTGCGAGGTGCTGATGAGGTTGCTGGCGTAGCGCAGGCCAGCTTCCTGGCCAATCTTGGTGAGCAGGGCGAGGGCGTCGGCCGACACGTCAATCTCCTCCTCCTGCGCGCGGATGGACAGGATCTGCTTGATCTCCTCGGCCGCGTAGGGGTGCGTGTTGATGATGACGACACGGTCGAGGAAGTCGAGCGGCAGGCCGTGCGGGCTGCGGTAGTCGGTGCCACGGATGCGCGAGTGGCCGCGGTTGCTGGCCATGATGACAATCGGCGCCAGGTCGTCCTCGAGCGCGCGGTTGATGTACGAGAAGCACTCAATGTCCAGCATGTGCACCTCGTCGATGAAGAGCACGCCGGGCACGATCTCGGCCTTGCCCTCCTCCTTCCACTCGCCCACCTTTGTGTTGATCTGGTCGCGGATCTCGCTGCGAATCTCGCCAGTGTCGCCCGAGAAGAGCGCGAGGAAGCCCTGCGTGCGCGAGTTGATCACGTCAATCTCGTGCAACGTCACCGTGTGCACAGTCTCCTTGCGCTTCTGCAGCTCGCCGTCAGGGCACTGCAGGAACTTGGTGTCGACGCCCATGGCGTCGTAGTCGCGCGAGCGGGCGTACGAGCGGCCGAGCTTGGTAATCTTGCCCGACGACTTGTCAATCGAGATAATGTCGCCTGCCATCACGCGCTCCTTGGTCATGGCGTCAATCATCTTGGTGCCCATGTCGTAGACGGCCTCCATGTCCGTCGTCTTGATGGTCAGCTTGCCCTGCTTGGCCGTGCCGGTGACGCTGCGGTCAATCTGGATCTCAACAACCTCGCCCTCCATAATCTCGCTCTCCTCCTTTATGCGCACGCCGATCGACTTGCGGAAGGCCTGGGTGAGGGCTTCCGTCTTGGACATTTCGAGGGAGAAGATTTCGGACGAGGCGAGCGTGGTGAAGGGCACGTCGGGGCCGAGCGACTGGGCCATGCCCATGGCAATGGCAGTCTTTCCGGTGCTGTGAGCAGCAAGATGCTTCTGTTAGCAATCGCAGTCATGGTGGTTACAGCGCTTCATCGCGCGCCGTGGAGGAGCTTCGTCGCACCTGGGGGGTCCAGCAATCAGGACGGCGCGACCAGCAATTTTGCCATCCTTGATCATCTGCAGGATGACGGCCGCGGCCTTGCGCGCCTTTTCTTGGCCGACGAGGCCCTGCGAGGCAGCGCGGGGCTCGAGGGTCGTGGCATCGACGCCGAGACCGCGAATGTGGGAGTGAGCAGCGATGAGGTTGAGACCGCGCAGGTCCTTGCTCTCGGAGACGGTTACGAGCGGCTTCGCGACATCAATTAGCATCAAAAGCAGCGAGGGTGAGCTGGACCAGGGGCATTTCAGGTCATTAGCGACTTACAGCAGCCATCGTGTTGTGTTTGGCGCACGTGAACCAGCAGAAACGTTTGTCTGTTGGGGGTGAAATGGAGTGCAGAGTTGCGAACGGTCGCCAGGGCCTCGCGCTGCCCTTTGAAAAAGGCAATGGCACGCCGCGAAGCTTCCTTGTGGCTAGTGTGTGGCTAGTGAGCTGTGGCTGTGCAAGCTCAGGTCCCGCACCGTGACACGACCAGCCAGCAAGACGATCCTTAAAACTGTCTGACAGACTAAAATAGGTTCTTGATCATAGTTTTAAACCTTTGTAGTTTATTGAATTTAATGGAAATAAAAGAACTGAGCTGATAGCGAGTGCAAGCTACCATTTGCGTCCTGGCTACTACCGCCCAGTTCTATTAAAAAAAAAAGAGCACTGCCAAAGATTTCTGAATACTTGCTAAAACCTTTGACAGACCAAAATCAAGAAGGTAAAGTTGAAATGAATCTTTCTCAGATTCTTGGTAGGATGAACTAAAAGTATCTCCGAGCCAGCAGCAAGTGTGGCCAGCAACTACAGGAAAAAGGTCGGCGGGCAGGGAAACCAGCTCGGGAGGTAGTCACCCCAGCCAAAGTAGTTGCTGTAGCCCAGCGGATGATCCGCGCACATGCGCACGTCTTCCATTCTGACGCCCTCTGGCAGATCGTCCGGGTCGACTTTCATTACGCCTAGGCAGCCGCAGATCTTGACGGGGTCGAGCTCCTCCTTGTGCTGGTCGGCGGCCATGGCAGCCGCGAGGCCAGCGGCGAGTGCGAAATTGGAAATCTTCATCTTCTGACCTATCATGTTAGTCGATATTTCTATCCGTTTTTTCCCACGTTTCGCTCTTGTATTTATCCTTATGGGGTGCCATATCAACTTACTTTTCCTTCCAAACCTGTAGAGGCTATCAATTTCTTGCAAAAACTACACACTTGAAAAGTACTGGGGGACGAAGGGGATATCCTCTCTATATATAGTAGAAACACAATACTTGGAAGAGAATTTGGCCACTATGTTGCGAGACTAGGCAGCTGCAAAAGCAAACGGGCCAGCCTGGCCTCTGGATGCACCACATAATGTTAACACGAGCAGATTGATTACGAAAACGATTATATGTACTCGAAAAATGGTGAGTTACTTCTTTGATGACCCAAAATCGTCAAGAGCCATATGCTGCTAAATCTAAATTCCTTGAGGATTCCCGATAGCCACCGGCGCTGCTTGATCAGCCGATGTAAACGCCCGCTCCCCATGTCCAAACCCTGCAAGATTACCATGTTAAAGACAAAAAAAGCAAAAACGCAAAGCCGAGCAACTCATAATACAATGCAAGGTTGACTCAAATGAGCCAAACGCCCTTCTGACACTTCTTATCTCCCGCCCATAGATGGGGAGGGAAGCGGACCATGATCTGCCGTTTTTCTTTTCTTGTTGCTGCCCTCCGCGAACTGGCTCTCAACTTTCGCCATCCTGTCTCGCAAAGTCATGAGAGTAGAAGCATGCTGTGCCATAAAATGACGGTTCAGGTATTGAACAATCGCATCAAATAGCAAGGGAGTCGAAAAATTCTGTTGCCAGGCATCTATATTTTTTAGCCGCAACCATAGCGCATCCACTGACTTCTGGAGCGTGCCCTGAGCAGTTTCGTTCGCACTCTTTGTTGACGACAGCAGAGTGGTGAGACTCTCCAATTGAACTTCTTGATTTCTGAATGTTGATGACATCAAAGTGTCGAGATTCTCTGATAGAGCTTCTTGCTTTTTGGTTGTTGATGATAGCAAAGTGCCGAGATTCTCCAGCTGAGCTTCTAGACTTTTGATTGTTGACATTGTAGACTGACAAGTTGTGTCGCTGGCAGTCTTCATATCAGTCATGTCTGCTTTTAGCTCTGATTTCGCGGCTTCAAAGCTCTGGATAGCTGCGGCGACTGACTGCACAGCAGACTGTGTAGCCGACTGTGCATTAGCCATAAGCTGCTCACGCAAAGAAGCTTGCTCTTTTCTCTCCCTGTCTAGTAAGATGCCAAAGCCGCTGCTGCTGCGCGTCAGTGTTTGCTGCAACTTGCTTTCGAGAGAAACGAATTCCGGCTCAACAATCTTCAAGACCCTCTCGTCCGTCACTATCATTTCTCTATTTTGCAGGAGAAATTGTTTCATCATGTCCTGCAACTCTTTCTCGAACTGAAGACAGAAATCTTGGGCTGTAGCGGGGTCTTTTTTTTGAGGCTGAACACTGACGTCCTTCGCGCCAACTTTGCGATCTTTGGCTGCATGTCTCCTGCCTGACCTGGCGACCGGTTGGGAAGCTTCGAATTTCGCTACTCTCGATTCCAAATCTACAAAGGCTTCCTGTTTGACAGCTTGATCCAGCTGCGATGAAACCTTGGCTTGATCTTCGATCTTGTTCTCCAGCCTAGCGCTCAAGCTCTTCAGCTCCACCTGCAAGGTCTTCGAGAACTCCTTCTCTTGGGAGAGGTCTTGATTCAGCGCAGCTATTTGCTCCTCATACTTGACTTTGAGCTTCGACTGCAGCTTCTGAGACTCTTCTGAGACTTTTGTATTAAAAGACTTCTCCAAATTTGTCCGCATCTGGGTCAGTTTTTGGGACTCTTGGTGGTAATGGTCCTGTATTGCGGCTGTCCGCGCTTCGTAGGCATCCTTGATCTCAGTTTGTATTTTCTGTGATTGCTCAGTAAGTTGATTTCGTATTGAAGCCTCAAGGCTGTCACGCATCTGAGCCATCTTTTCGTCGATGCTAAGGTTAATATCCGAAGATGTCTCACTGGGCGGTGGTGTGAGATCATGAGGTTGGTTGCCAGGGTAGCTTCTTGCCTGTGCAACGGCTTCTAGGGTTGACCAGAGCGAGGTGGTAGTCTCTACTATCTTATCATCTAGCGCGGCCATGCGATGTGAAATTTTGGCCTTTTCTAGCTCTACCGCCTTTGCCTGAACGTCGAGCAAATTGGCAGAGCTGGGGAAGTCGCCAGCCTTGCAACGGTCCACATCCTTTCCTAGCTTCGCGCTCCTCTTCTCCGCATTATCGCGCTGGATGTACCAATATACGCGCTGTGACATCAGTTCCATGAAGTCTTTTGCGTTTGGTAGCTTCTCAGCAATTGTGGATGCTGCAGCGGTGTTAGAACGGGGGCAGGACAAGAGCGAGCGAGCTGGAGGCGTACCATTCGAGGTTGAGACGTGAGGTCTACAAGGAGCTGCTCTGTGCATAGTACCTGAGGCATCCGATGGATATCTCGAACGCGGAGAGCCGCTGGAGCCAAATGACATGCTGTCGTGAGGGTTACGAACAGTTCGGCCTCTGTCATACGCCATGGCGAGGGCGAGCTGTTGCACCAAGGCAGCACGGTGTAAGACCAGATGGCGGCAGAATTTGTAAAGGAAGCGGCCCGAAGGCGGGTTGTACAAGCAACCAGCGACTATCTCGAGACGGGTAGTACACCAAGACTTCGATCTGGGGGGAAATTGGCGCCGTGGCAGGGGAAGTTGGAATCAGGCTGTCGGCAGCAAGCAAGAGGCTTGTTTAGGGAAGCGGGAGAGCCTGAGACTGGGTGTCGAGCGCTAGACGGTGGGCAAAGGTATCTCAAAGTCAGCTGGGCTTCTGTAGAACATGAGAAACCAGAACTTTGTGCTCAAAGTATCGTCTTTTGCGAATGTTTTTGTGGATGTTTTGTTTTTGTTTTGTGAATGTTTTGTTGTTTTGCTTTGTGTTTTTGGAGCCGTCACTAGCAGGCAGCGATGGAGAGGTGGCTGAAGTTACGCAGGCGAGCAAACGGCGTTGGCCTTGACAGCTGGCAGGCGGCAGACTAGCGGGTGGATGCAGCTTCCGCCAGCCGGCAACCCGTGTGCTAGTGATTCTTTTCACCGCTCTTAGCGTTGAGTAATAACGGTAAGGAGGGGAAGAAAAGGAGGAAAGAAGAAGAGGAGGAAGAGGAAGAGGAGCAGATTTAATGCAGCTGCACAGGGAGGGGAGTAAATCTTTTTTTCATTGCCCAGCCCGGTGGCAGACTACCCTGGCAGCCAACATCGAGCAGCAGGCTAACTATTGATGGCCCAATTAATCTTGGGAGGGCAAACGGGCGACAAGGAGTGGGCCCTGTCGAACCCCGCTGCAGAAGCACGCTAGAGGTGATGGATGCAGGGCTAGTCAGTCAGTAGTTACCTACGTATAGCACCTCCAGAGGTAGAGGGTGTGCAGGGCTGGTGTGTGTGTCTAATCTGGGAAAAAGACTGCCAATGCCTCTCTGAAATTACGCGCTGTGAAACGAACAGAGAAATAATGATGCTTGGCTTGATTGATTATGCTCTGTTTGCTTTGTTTGACTTGGCTCTTCCTCGTCCCTCATTCTGGAGTCCACTTTCACAGTCTTGTCCGTTTTGCAGCGCGCCCATAACCCGCGCTCATTGCCAGGCCCTGGCTGGTTGGTGTGGGCGGCAGCCCTCTTGTCGCCTCCCCGGACCGATCATAGTCTGTTGGCGGGCGCACACCACTGACACCACTGACACCACCCAGGCACACAGGCCATCAGAGCCCTGTCTAGACCGCCGGGGCGCGCTCAGCGTGTAGCCCGGGTGCAACCGTGCAGGCGAATGCGCCTTGTTCTCTCCCCTCCTCTCATGGGTGCCTGTTCGTGGCTGCAGGACGAATATGCGGGTGGCCAGAGGCTGTCATCATTGCACTCCGACATCATGCACCCATGCACGGGAGGATGGTGGCCTGCCTGTCCGTCCGTCTGTTGTGCTGCGCTGCAGCTTCTGGAAGGGTGGCCATGTTGGGCTGTTTCATCCCATGTGTTGGTGGCACTAACTAGTTACTACACCCAGCAACTCCAGCAGCAACACCACCATCAACACCAGCAGAGAGAGACTCCGAACAAAACCTTGCCCACGCAGCCAGCCAACCCCGTGTGTCTGGCCATGGACGCAACCTACCAAGCGTGCCTCAGGAGGTCGTTAGTCTGCAAACTCTTGTCCCTGAATGGCGGCAATACAAACCCCCCACCACCACCACCACCAACCCAAACAACCCATGATACCGTGGCGATGACATGCTGCACACGTCGCGCGCTGCGGTGGGGCTCCATGCACACTTGTCCAGGATAGCGCCGCTCAAGACGAATCAGGCGCCGGGGCGCATGCAGGCCGAAAAAGCCACTCAAGCCACCATTTCCCGTGTTGCTTGTGAGAAGCGACCAAGTCTTCCCTGGTCCGTGTGCCGGAAACCCAAACCGAAGACTCTGGTAGGTTCTGTTGCCCGCCCGTTGTTGTCGCGCGCGTGCCCGCAGTTTGCCCATGTTGGTGTAGTCCGGGCGACCAACTCAAGCTGCAGGATGCAGACGCCTATCACGTTCACCTCGAGCAAGGAAGTCACCGAGGTCGCAACACCACTCCTGATTTGCTTGATTCATGACAAGAATTCAACATCAAGCATCAATCAAAGCGGTCACAAACTTACGAACCCGTGATACTTATAACCCGAACCGCCTTATGTTTCCAAACATATCGTAGACAGTCAAATCTTTGCGCCGGTGTTCGTCATGTACATGCAGATACATGGTACATTAGCCCGAGTGCTATAACCAGCACAGACATTGATTATGCAAACGTTGGTGCTGAACAATCATTCCCCTCCTCATCTACCCGCTCTCTGCGCCATACTAGCTAACCTTCACACTCCTCTGGTTGCCCTGATACTACGCCGTGGGAGTTCTGGGATACCATTTCAAAATTCCCGCAATGGCCTTGCGATGAGAGTCACTGAGGGACGACAGCGGAGCAGACACCCTTCCTCTGCCGAACCCACCCACACCCACTGCATTCATTAGGTCGCGGAGAGGTACCTTGTCTATCCCCCCGCGAGTGCGTGTGACCTCTCCCAGCACCAGAGCCTGCCAGGTGTCCAAGTTTCCCCTTTTCTCCGCTTCGCGTCGGCCACTTGCGGCCAGCTGCTCAGCCATCGGCTCCCTGTCCTCTGCGGCTGCCGTGGCCTCCTCGTCGGCCACGTCGGCCGCCGTCTGACCTCTGTCGTTGCGAGCGCCCAAGTCCGCCCCGGCCGCGAGCAGCAGCGCTTTGATGCTCTCCACTGCGACGCATGCAATGTCCCACGTCGTTGTAGGTCCAAGTTCAAGCTCTCTGTTGCCTCGCCTTAGATGTTGCGGCCTACACATGGCGTGGTGCAACGGAGCCACGACTTTTCGTCCTTTGTAGTTGGAAGCTTTCAGCGACACCAACGAGTTGGCCAGGCTTGGGTCTTGGGTCAATATCGCCGTAACTGTATCGATTTCCTGCGAGTATATAGCCGCGAAAAGGACGTGTGAAGAGGGCGGACAATTTCCTTAATGGCTAGAGGACTCTTTTCCGCGCCGTAACAGTATGTGTAGTCATCTTCTCGACAGCCAATCATGATGGCCCTACGTTGCAAATTGTCAAGGGAGGAAGAGAAAGGAAGATGCAGTTCAACAGGGTCTATATGCGAGCAAGGAGGGGAAAAACACTGATGGTGGGAAATGAGTGATAAACGGTAGCCTGTCTAGTACCCCTAAACAATATAAACTCTTGGTATTGAGGCCTTGTGGGTAGCATCAAAAGGCCGAAATTCATATTGGTCGCCGCAAAAGATAAATGATCTCTATATTGTACTTGTGGAAAAATGATGATAGTAAGCTGCTCGGTTCTTATCTTTAGACTATAGTAGCCGCTTTCTTTATCTCCCTCATAATCTTCTCCGTCTCTAGCGTCTGCTCAATGGTCGAGTAGGCGTCTTTCTCGCCCTTGGCAACGGCCTCGTAGAAGCGCAGGGTGTTGACGCCCATAGGCCCCATATTAACGTAGTAGTCCTCCTCCTTCTGGAGGAAGTTCATCTCCTCAGCATCGGCCACGCCCTTCCTGAGGGTGATTTTGGCGTCGGGAGGATTCATTTGAAAGACGCCGGGGCTGGCCGTGAAAGTGACCTCACCCTCGGTGCCGGTGATGACCCAGCGGAAGCCGACACCGTCTGCTGGCAGAGGGCAGGTGCGGACGGAAAAAGCGGCAGTAGCACCGCTGCTCAGGACGCCTTGGACGGCGAAATTGTCTGGCGCAGTGATTTGGTGGTCGGGCTCGGAGACGTCGCCCGCGTTGTCGATGAGGTTTGTTGTCTTGACCTGGGTCTTGAATATGGACTGGACGGACCGCAAGCCCCCGAGAACACTAACAAAGGCGTCGAGTGCTGCATGAAAATAAAATTAATAGAGCGTCGTGTCATTTTTTGAGTGGGAGACGTACGGTGACCGAGCAAGATGTTTACACGACTAATACCAGCGTTGATATCAAAGAAGCCTTTCGTAGACTCGGGCCACATGGGAGGCGTTCCCATGGCGTTCTGTGCCGTAAACTGGCTCTGGACAATTTCCCCAAGAACCTTGCTTGCAAGAATCTCCTTGAACTTGAGGACAGCCGGGTCGGCGCGCGCCTGGGCTGCCACGAAAACCTTGACGCCGTTGGCATTAGCCAGCTCGATGAGCTCCTCGGTCTGCTCAACAGTGGGCATAAAGGGAAACTCGACGAGGACGTTCTTCTTGGCGACGATGGCGGGCTTGACAAGCTCGTAGTGGCGGTCAATGTTGACGACCACGGAAACCAGGTCGACGTTGGGGTCGGCGGCAATGTCCTGAGCGGAACCGTACGCCTTGACTGTGGCGGGCAGCTTGTGGGCGTCGATGGAGCGCTGGGCCGAGGCAGCGGACGAGTTGGCGACGGCGACGAGCTCAAAGTGTGGCGAGTTGTTGATGGCATCCATGTGCTGGATGCCCCATTCGCCGGGCCTGTAGCCTTCGCTGGTAACAGGGCCAAGGCCGATAAGACCAACGCGGATGACAGCCATCGTGTTTGTGATACTTGGATATAGAGTTGGGGTTATTGTTATGAGCTAGTCGTTGATAGCGTATAAAGGGTGATGAGTCTAGCAGAGTAGATGATTGCGAGGCTGTCTGAAGTGAAAGTTGAAGTGAAGGCGGCTGGTCGAGCCATTTATACGTTTTGACCTGTGTTGGTGGTTGCCAACAAAAATGTTAGTTGAGGCCACCAGCCCCATCGGCTTACGGGTGCTTGGCCGAAATTCGACCCAATACTTCAGTTACTAAATCACGATTTGAAAAGGTGAATTGGTCATCACTCGGAGAAGGCTGGATTCCCGGATTCGTAGTTTTGTGGTTCGAATTAATGTAAGCCACTACAACTTATTGATCTCAAGCACTTGCGCAAGGCCTTGCACAGGTAAGGCTATAGTCTAATAAGTGCCCGATGGGCAGGGATCGGGAGGGGTCCACTCCAAGTCCGACCGGCGCCAACTGTAGCTAGATTTTGTAGATTGTAAGCACAAAACGGTTGGTGATGGGGCCTCGCTTTGGTGGCTGTCCGCTCTGGCGATCCACTCGAACTCCGACCGTAGTCGTATTGCACCATCTTCACATTTCTTCAGTCAGAGTCCAGGAATTAATCAGCTTCTTTTCACCTTTGCAACACGCCTCGACTCCGAGACTCTCGTAGCAGAGACGTGCGGCCCTTGGCTCTTGCCGCCGAACCTGTACTCCGGCCATCGACAGGCAGCCAACTCACCAAAAGACTGGCCATGCCGATCTCAAGGAAGAAGTCGTGCGCCCGCTGTCGCCAGTCCAAGCTACGCTGCAACTTGGACGCGCCGTCGTGCTCGCAGTGTACGAGGCGCCGCCTCAAGTGCGTTTACGACGGGAGGGACTCGGACCGAGTGGCTCCCTACTCCTTCCCGGCCTCGACCACGTCAACGGCCGCCATTTCGGTACCATCGCTTCCTGTGGACACGTCGGCCAGCATCACCGCCTTTGAGAATCCTCACGCCATCTCTGGGACAGTTACCAGCCTTGCCACGACAGCAGCAGAGGACGACTCGCTGCTTGACTTTGGTGGTGGAGAGCTACCCTTTGACTGGCTGACCGTTGGTCGCCCTGCGTACTCTGGCCTGGAGTCGCCCAAGTCGTTCGATATCGACACGGTCGAGCTGCCATACGTCACCCCCCGAGATCTCTTCTACGGTGCTCACAACCAGCAAGGCTTTGCCGCCGCTCTCGTCGAGACTGAGGCACAGCACTCGCGGCACAGCACCAACATCAACCTGGAGCTGTCGGAGAGAAACACGAGGGGAGCACTCGGCCGATCCCATGACGTCCAGCTCGTCTCGACCGCTGCGCCGTCAGACCAGAAAATTCTGCGACGGCGCATATTTCTCAAGGACTGCGTGCTGACATCCGTTGTTCTCGGCCAGCTCACGGGCTACCCCAGGATGATGATCGAGGGTGAGCTGCTGCCGCCGTTCATCCAGGCGCCCTGCCACTACGACGAGGAGCAAGCCCCCGAGTGCCGCGTCGCTGGCCGCCACAAGTGTCTGCCCGAGATACTCGCCATCTGCGCCAGCTTGGTGGAGATGTTTTACTCGCGGACGCAGGCCAACGAACAATTTGTGTGGAAGATGATCTACGTCGAGCGGGCCAGACTGCGCAAGAAGGTGTGTTTGAAAAATAGTCCGTCATTTTCATGCTCATGTTCCAACGTACGCTCTAGTTCTTTACATTCGATCGTCATGATCAGCTCGCTGCCATCCAGTCCGTTACTGTATTCATGCTCTTGCAAGCTGGGGATGCAAAGACTGTCGAGAGAAACGACGCGGGATCTCTCCTTGGTACAGCTATGGTGGGGTTGACGCGCGAATCCTGCTTCTCCGAGCTGTCTAACATTGGCGTAGGAATTCATCGTCAACATGTCAAACAACTACATGTGGCGGCCTGACTCGTCAAAGGTGCGACCCGCCCGACGCGAATGGGCCTTTCATGAGGCACACATTCGGTACGTCCCCTAATGAACAAGAATCGACTTGATTTCAGGCTGTCACACCTAACGCGCAAAACACAGCATCGGTTCCATCTTTTGCATCATCGACCTGCTCCTCGAAGGCATGCACCCGCCTGAAGGTCATACCTGCGAGGAGGGTGCTGCCTTTCCACAAAGCATTCTGCCGTGCAGCCGAGACCTCTGGGAAGCACGCTCGACTAGTCGCTGGATCGTGCACTACGAGAGATATATGTCGCGCGGGGGAACGGACCAGGAGCTGAGGGGCCATCGCCTCCTCGAGGCGAAGCTGTCGAGCGACCACAGCGGCATTCGCAGCAGCTGCATGGGCCCGCCAGAGGCCAAGGGTCCGGATACCGATGTGCTGCGGTGGTGCGAGGGGCTGGACACGCTGGGCACGCTAATTTGGATGGTAGTGCCCCTATATCGCTACCGAATTGAACAAGGCCGGGAACGCATGGCTGGGTAAGTTTAAAGACTGGCAGCGTTAGCTTTGTTACTCGGCCACAGAGACATCCTGCCCACGGTACAATGCAAGTAGCGCAGTAAAGGGTTATTGAAACCACGCCTTGCAAATAACACCGCAAGTGAGCATCAGCTATACCAACTTTTTTCTTTTAGCTTTATAGCTGTCAAGGTCGGTTCTTGGCGAGGCGGCGGTAAAGCTGCCTGTTTTGGAAAGGCGTTTAGGTGGTTCGGATAGGCAGGCGGTTCGCCACAGCCTAATGGTATGCAGATCTTTGATCGACTATAAAGCATCAACCTGTGGCACAGATGAGCTCCAAATTTTTGCCAGACATTATTCAATCATTCCAAATGTGTCCTCCGGGTGTTGACCAAACTGGGCGTACGTCACAGATGTGGTTCATCGTAACGCCCAAGATACACAGATACGTCAACGAAATCGAACACCTTGACAGACTCCATTTATTCGAGCTTCTGCAGTCCAGATCCTTTCAATACTCTAGCAGCATGGATTCGGCGGCTAATTTTGCGCAGCAATCGACTGCTGCGCGAAAGTCATTAGTTGAACGTCTCCCAAGCGAGCTATTGAGCCTCATCTTCAAGTGTGAGATGTTCAGCCAGCGCGACATGCTGGCCTTTGGGCTCTCCTCGACGTATCTCTGGCAGCACTTTCTGCACGCCAGTGTAGGGAGGAGCGATGTGGGAGCGCTCAGCAGAACGCCCTTTTTCTGTATCGGAAACTATTTGGAGAAATTCCCCAAGAGACTGCGCGAACTGTACCCTCGGCTCAAAGACAATGAGAGCTGGCCGCCGCGGGGTGTTTCTGCGAGGTTTGCCGGGTTACGGCCAGCCAGACAATGGCTATACAATACATTGGATAGTAGCGACGTGCTTTTGGACGAGGGCGCACTGCACACCTGGGTCAATATCCTAAGTTCCATTACCAATCACGGGATAGACTCGTGTGTAATGCAGAAGATTGAGCGCTCATTGCGCCACGCTGCAAAGGAGCGCGATGTCGGTGCGGTGGGCCAGAAATGGTTCCTGCGCAACCTGAAAACCAGCGAATACGTGCGGCTAGAGGCATCGGTAGAGCCAGACGAAACAGGAAACGACAGATATGACTGGAGCCCGGAAGACGAGTCGGGGGCGGCTAAGATTGCCCGGGGCGATGAGGTCGCCCGACAGGCTGACGGTCGAGAATTGGTGGCGACGGTTGAATCTGCCCCATGGCTCTCGCTGGATACGGGACTTTTCTTTCTGACAATGTATCCCATGAGTAGAACGGAAGATGAGGAAGACAGCCGGGAAAGCCCATGGGTAGGGCACGAGTTTGACATCTTGTCGGAAGAGCAGTGGCAGGATTTTGAGCACGGGGAGTGGACGGACGCCACTGATAAGATGATAGATGCTTCCGTTGATCTCAGAAAGTCGGTGTTTGAGAATTATCGGGACTATCTATAGCTCCGTGACTAGAGGCAATTGAAATTATTAAAACAGCGCGTGGCGTGGCGTCGTAAAAATCAGACAGAGGAGACCCTTTGTCCCAAAGCGACCCTCTGGCCCAAAGCGACCCTTGATCCCCAAAGCGACCCTCTATCCCAAAGCGACCCTCTATCCCAGAGCGGCCCTTGGTCCCCAAAGCGCTCCTTGGTCCCCAGCTGGCGGAGATGACGCTTCAGCGAGGCTGGTGTCGCACAGTGTATCCATTATTCAGCAGGAATGCAAAGATGTTTACAGGCTAGAATTATTACCGGGTTGAAATAAGCGCGACGGAGAATGCGCCTTATACAGTCGGAGTTTGAAAAGTACATTGGTACATGGCCTGCCTGGGTCGTCCAGTGTGATGGGCGACCCCCACAGCGGGCTTCCCGCCTAGTTAGCGGCCCAAGTTGATGGGCATGGGTACCTTTTTAGCGGGCACAGATTCTGGGGGAGCCTAGGTAGGTATGTGGTATGTAGGCACCTGTTGGGTTAAACGTGGCTGCGAGGCTAATTGAAGAAATTTTATTCAAATGGTCCGGATGAATAGAAAAGACCATGAAGCAAATACGAGTGTATATTTGTGCTACTTGAACAAGAGGCGTGCTTACGGATGAGCAGCGGCAGACTGTGCGCTGGCGGGCCAGTTCCCAGCCAACCAATGACCAGGCGCGCGCGGTGCGTGTTTGTGCAAAGTACCACGGCCTCGCCTTTTGTACCACGCGCCCGCCTGGCGCACGCAAAAGGGTACTTGGAGCCCTTCCCACTCCCTTCTCTAGCCTTTGTTCTCTTTCTTTTCAATCCTACGTCTTCTTCGGCAAAGGCCAAGTTTCTGATATCCAGCATCCTCAAGAATTCACCCATAATCAGCCTGGTACGGACTTGTCTGAATCAAACAAAGTGAAGATACAAAGAAAAAAAATACCCACTGGGGCCTTACCCAGGTTTGGCCTGGGCCCATCGTCAGCCGCGCGTGGTTTCTCCGCCAAAGCAGCCTACCTACCTTACTACGTACCTTATTACTACTGGCGGTAGCAAACGTCCCACCCAGAATCCATCACTGCCAGAACCAAGGCCCCCCATCTTCAAGGTGCCCTGAATCACGCCCTGCTCGCCTCGTCTGGCTCCGGAGCCTCGTCCCACGCCGCGCTCATCACCGCTGGGCCATTGCATTGTTGTTTTACGCAGCCCAACGCTCGACATTTTGCTGCGCCGCATCGTCTTCCTCCCCTCCCCGGCCGGACGCTTCGCGACAGAAAAAAAAAACACCACCAGGGCCCGCCTCCCGAAATCCACGCCATCTCCCCGACGTCTCGTGTCGCCGCCCTCTGCGTGCCCGAACCTTTGCGAACCCGCCATCCGCGCGCGCGCATCTCTTGCATCCATTGCCCTCGCCCAACAATCTTATCCCACACCCGGCTGCCGCGTTCATCACCCAAAAGAAACCCCTTTGCCTCGGGGCCGAGCTGACTTCGGCCCCGTTCCTGACCCCCAGGGTCCTGCCCGCGCCGCCGTCCCCCTCGTGCCTCTCCGGTATGAATTGGGCCCTCGCGCAATGGAAGCTGCGGCGAAGACGGTCGAGCTGTTGACGCAGCGCACATTACCCGATACACCCTATTACCTCTCCAACTCCCCCGACTGGCGGTACCGCCCCCGCCCCGAC